>CM050167.1:239773414-239825914 GCA_027410445.1 Discoglossus pictus
CTCTTTCCCTCCTCTCCTCCCCCCCCCCCCCCTCTCTTCCCCCCTCCCTCTCTTCCCCCCCTCCCTCTCGCTCTCTTCCCCTCCCCCCCCCCCTCCCTCTCGCTCTCTTCCCCTCCCCCCCCCCTCCCTCTCGCTCTCTTCACCTCCCCCCCCCCCCCCCTCTCTCGCTCTCTTCCCCTCCCCCCCCCCCCCCCCCCTCCCTCTCTCTCTCTCTCTCTTTCCAATTTAAATGAATTAGAGTTGTATTTGCTACATCTGGATCTTATTATTGACATGATTTGCAGAGCCTTGCAATGTTTATGTGATAAATGATCCATTTTGCTCCGTGACCCCTCCTCTTGTAATGACCATATAGGTCTTTTAGCTTCATGATTTGAAGCACCTGTGTTGTAGTTTGAAGCAGACCAGTTATCTTTTTAAAATCTTTCCAAAAACTGCAAATCTATTTTGGCCTTTTTAATGTTGCTCAAGAAACACCTCTCATGATACACTTGGAGGAGAAAAGTACGAGTCTAGGATTAAAATGAAAAGCCACTGAACAGTTTGACAGCAAGTCCTTTGTTGGAGTTCAAACTGAACAGGAATGTCTGGAATAACTATTTGGTAACATTAATGTGGCTGAATACATTGTATTATGTCTTAATAGCGTGCACTTTGATGGCAGGTAAGAACCACTTCCCATTTGTTCTGCACTTTGTTCAAGACAACCATATACTTATATCTTTTAGAGGAGGGATGAAGGGATCCGGGGAGGAGGGATGAAGGGATCCGGGGAGGAGGGATGAAGGGATCCGGGGAGGAGGGATGAAGGGATCCGGGGAGGAGGGATGAAGGGATCCGGGGAGGAGGGATGTAGGGGTTGCAGGGAAGGGATTAACGATCCGGGGAGGAGGAATGAAGGGGTTTCATCTGGGGTTAAATCTTTGGTGGGGATGGTAGTGGGCAGCCAAAGGGTGCCCAGCTGTCCTAAATGTAAAGTTGGGCTGACATAAACATTACAATACTCCGTGAACACTATACTTGTGGAAGAAACATGTATGTTATTTTACCTTTAGAACAATTACATGCTTCTGCTATGAACTGTACATACAATCAAAACTCCCACCCGAGACAGAACAAGAAAATACAGCTATGTATTGTTTTAGTAGCTATTTAAGCAGTTTGTAATATTAATTGACAGACTTGTGCATTTCAGTAAAATGCCTGCCTAAAAGAGTCTGCATGTGAGCAAAACAATTTATCTTTAGTTCTGAATAAAATTCTATAGGTGCTACTGAATATATGTTGCAAGATGGGACGAAAGTGCCCTCTTGACCCACTTATCAGGTTTGTTTAGTTTTGTTTACTGGTTTATGTCTGGCGTGGCTAATAGTATGCATATATCTTATTTACAAATCAGATAGTAGAAGCTTTGTCTTACACAACCTCTCTTTCACTTGTTTCTCACTGTGTCACAGGAGAGTATGCAATATATGCTACTACCCTCAAATGGGAAACCATTTGCCACCATCAAAACATGTCATTCAGGACCAGAATATTTCAGTAATGTTCGTGTCTGTGCTGTAAAGCCAGATAACTAAGAGTAGTGTGATGAATACTAACCACCAATAGATCCCCGCAGTGCATGCTGACAATGTACACCCTCCAAACCCAGGCTAAACTGGTATACATTTGAAAAATTGTTTGGCCGATCAGGAGGAAGTAAAGACTGAAACAATTGTATCACAATCTAGCAGTTTCTGTTTGTTTTTTCGCTCTGCATTTCTCCTTTTGGGCAATTTCAGTGGTGACCCCAGCAACCATTGTTTCCTTTAGAGGTCACACACCGTACCCTGCAGGGTACACTTTATGTAAGCTTTCAATGGGTGTGCACATCCAGATATCAGTGTCTAGCATATAAATATGTAAGTACATTCAACTTTTCACTATAATACATATTTTTCTACTAATCAGTAGCTGTTTATTAGGAAACATTTGAAACCCAGCTCGCTTGCATATTCCTTTAAGGGTTTCATCCAAAAGAATAACCAGTAATGAGATTTTCAGCACCATCAACCATTGTATCACGCTCAATGGAGTTATACTATGTGTGGGAGGATGTGTGTATTTATTTTCTTTTTGCCCACATGAATAATGTTATCTGATGGGTGCACGTTCTCCTGTCCCATTTGCAGTGAATCACTGAATGGCATTACACAGGAAGCCTTTGAGGGAGACCGTTGTCCTTTATTGCTGTGAATGAAACCACAAACTCTGCAGAACATAATGTATATATTTTCTCCTCCCCGCCAGTGAAACGGCGCACATGTATGTCAGTTGCCCCAATCCGTCAAAAACAAAAATACTTTGTATGCCTTGGTTGCTGGTACCGGAGTGCTGCCAGGTATAAAAGTATTGGTGTGGCTGGCAAGCTATTGATCTCTATATTGTATTATCGAATGGAAACATGGCAGTCTCTCTTGGATCCAAATGGTCATGTGGTACTGCTCTCTTCAGTAGAAGTTTCCCTGTGCGCCTGCAAGAACCAACAGGAAGCTGATGGCTGTATTAGAAGATGCAGTATGGAGATTATATTTGTTGTCTGCCCACCTCTAAAGTAGAGGAGAAGTATAGAGACCAACATGGCAACTATCTTGTGACAAGCAAAAAAAATAGGAATAGTTAATTTTTAAGGGCTAGTTGGGCTGTAGCTATGCTAAATGCATATTTTAAAGGACATGGGTTGTTTTGCCACTAAATTGTCTGACGACAGCCTTCAGCTCTAGATTCTCTCCAATCAAAAATGTGGTGTTGTAGGAGACTAAGTGCTGTTCAGCCTCGGCTCATAAGTAATATGTCCAGGCTCCCTCTCTCACAGCCTCAATATTTTGGACAAACTACTTAATCCTTGTCCAGTCCTAGAAGACAACAGTAACTCCTATGCTGAACCCTCTGCTCTGCCCAAAGAATAAAGGAGCGGACAAATATTGATGTCCATTGATGATTTGCTGAATAAAACAGAACAAGAGGAGCATGAACATTACACAACTATAGCATTAGTGTTTGAGCTCAGAGGAATAGGAATCCATAGCACCAATACACAAATACTCGCAGAGGAGAGGACCATTCAGTGGTCTGTCCAGCCGGTCCCTCCTCCTGACAAACTGGTGGCGGTGGCAAAGATGGCTTAGTATGATAGCCTTCACCACTAGATTCTCTCATGCTTGTTGTCACAATATCGCTTTAATGCCATTTGAAGGCAGCACAAGGAAAGCTAGAATTGTTGTGTCAAATACTAAACAAGAACGGTTTTTACCAGTCTAAATGTTTCCGTATGTCCTCAGATGACACAGCTGAGTATATTGTTGTTGTTCCTCTAGTAAATGTACCCATTCTTCCACTAGATGGCAGTGTGAGCATTTTCATACTTAGTGATGTTAGTAGAGTGGATAAGTTAACTATATGGACATATGAGAATTTAATAGTTTTTATTATCAGTTTCCATCCCTCTAATAATGTCACTACACAGGTCCAATCTGATGATTTTTTTTATTTTTTTTTGTTAGTACAAATTTGTGCAGATCTCAAAATATGCCCCTACACTCACTACTAAATAACAAATGTTGCTTTAGGGAGACTTCCTACCATGAAAGAGTTTGATGCACCTTTTTTTTTTGTTGCTCCATACAATAAACAAGAGGCACTGATTTGTTCAGAAACTGTACATATCAAAGCAACAAATATAGTAAAATGTAACCAAAATAATAAATTATGGTGACAAATTAGTTATCTATGCTTGTTCAAACAAATGTTAAGTGAAGTGCCTTTTAGAATTTAAACTATTATTAAAGTTGATTTGTATTTGAATCCCTTTTCTTTAAGATGAACTAGTGTGGAAAAAAAATAATAATAATGCATGTATGATGCTGTAAACACAAGCTATAGGTACCCCACCAAGGGCTGGTCCAGATATCCGCCTCTACCCCATATTCATAGTCATAACTCCATGCTGAGCTCCCAGACCATCACATGTCACATCCAGGGATGTCTCTTTCTTAATTATCCATTTTAATTGGCTAAGAAGGCTCCCTGTAAAAAAGGACCAGAAATTGGTAGAGGAAAGATATGGACTTGACTTCCTTGCTGGCTATTATTTTAAAACCTCTAATGTATTTATTACTTTCATGATGTCTTTGTTTATGTTGTGTATTCTTGTCCATTTTTAATTGGAATTTCCATCCTATTTGCTCATGGATAGAGTTAATTTAGAAGTAGTATTTGTCCTAACATTGTTTGTAGTGTCTTCATAGCCATATTTTAGATTTACCATACATCTATTAATTAGGTTTAGTTTAGACAAGTACTAGAATCCCAGTTATATATTTAATTATAGATGGCCACTAGAATTGTTTTCTTGTAAGCTCTTTTTTGTTTTGTTTTGTATGTTTATTAGATTTTATCATTAATGTCAGAGGCTTAAAAAAACCTGATTGTGTATTGATATGAAGTTTAAACCAGATTATCTGATTTGTTGCCCTGAGGGTTTAGCCTGAGTGATGGGAACCTGCTAATAAGCAGACTGGCTGGAGTGTACGGCTAGACATTCTTTGTATAAAATGTAAGAACGCTATTGATTTTTTTTTTTTGTAGGACCTTGTCATTAAAATCGATGCTAATTAATCTGAGTGTGGAACATTCTGCTTTGTGTTTGCCGTTACCTAGCATGTGAAATGTTTTTTTTTTATTGGTGCTGCTATCCATAGGAATTAGGAATTGTACTAGTGTTGTAATGGGATTGTGACTCTCAAACTCATCGGCTTCAATGAGTCCTACTGGTGTCAATAAGTGTCCTACTGCTGTCGGTGACCCTGTAGAGGCTACTGACAGACTGTAGATATTTTAAGATGTATAAGGAAGTTGGGAAGGTTACTTGTACTCTCAGCACACATTGTATTGATGCAAGGGAAAAACTGAATCCATTTTTTCCTAAACTTTCAGTACCTCCTTTTTTCTCTAGTCGCATTTTTTGTATTTCCTCTAAATACGTCTGACTCTTCAGTTCGCTGTAGTCATGTATAGCTTTGCTTTCAGAAACTCAGCATATCGCTTTTGCCAAATGAGCTAAACCATGTAGAGTCACCCAATATGGGCAGGTCATAGCAGACAAATTGCGGTCTGCTAGAGAAGGAACTGGAACCCACTTCAGTATCTTTGCCCAAAACGTATGGATATGCACGGCCAGAGACACAATAATAGATGTCCATAGGGTCATGGAGAGTCGGACATGCCTAAACGACTTGACACAACAATTTCATGTTTCATCCTACATCTGAAATGCAAAATAAAACCTTATCTCTATAACAAAAGGTAATTTTAAATGGCGGCTTCTTTTATACCCTATTGGTGACAATGCAGTGAGTTGAATCGAACTGCAGAATGTATATACAGGGGCAGAGCTACTGCAGGTGCCCAATACGGGCTAGTTGCCCACAGCCTGGAGTGCAGTCGCTCTCTTAGTTCATTAGAAGAGGGGAGATGAATAGAAAGTCTTATTTGATGGGGCTTGTAAGGACCCCATGGGCACCTACCATACATGTATTTCTATAGAGTGAGAGGTTGGAGAGCCCCAAGTAATGTTATACTGAGGTGCTTCCTATGCTCCACTACTGTGTAATACAGTATTTATTATGTGTATATATGTCTGATAACCTGCTGCGATTATTTGTACACATGACATACTTTTAGTGTGAGAGGTTTGATCGTTGGGAAACCAAGGGTTTTGGTAATAAATCACCCAGTGATGTTGTGCGATCTCTGGCGTTGGATAAACCACACGTGTGCTTTTTGCACAATTCTGTGTGTAGAGTCCCCCTGCAGATGTGTTTTCTGATTGACGTTACGTTACAGTAGAGGAAACGGTTTAGAAAGTAACAGAATATTGTTATTTTTAGCCTGGACTTCCCTAACACTTGCTGGTTTATTTCATGCATAAATACAGAAGACTACCATGGGAAAACTTGGCCTACTTTCTGTGCATACACTGAGCAAATCCACTATACTGTGTTTGGCTTTAATACTTCATGACATATATATTATGTAGTATGTGTGAAAAGAAAACCGTTATGTAGATATTTCAAAAATGTCACATTATGTAGCTGTCTCTCTTCTCTATACCATCATCATATTCCATATTTGTATTATGATTTATAAGGGCCCAAGCGGTGCTTCCAAATACGATGTAACATAAAACTTTATATTAACACATACTTTTACTGTAAATCTATGTCGAAATTTGTCAGTCAACCTTCCTGATTCACCCATTATACTATAATAATTGTTAATTATTACCTGAGACCTGCCAGCATTATGTTCTGTGTAAAGCCATCTGAATTGGTACAGTAATTGTACTGTTGTTTTTTTTTTTTTTTTCTTTTACATGAAGGTAATGTAACTCTTTGTTTAACATTTTTAAGCTAACTTTTGTTTCTTTATCTATTTTTAGGACCTAAACACTATTTATTTGCATATGCACAGAATGGACATTCTTTCTCACCTCAGGGAACATCAATTGAGGTAGGTGATCCGTGTGTGTGTGTGTGTGTGTGTGTATATGTGTATATATATATGTATATTGCATTAGTATTTCTTTCTTCTCATAACCTGAGAAGACAGGTAGAGCTGTTATTGCCATCAGACACGCATGTTTTTAAATAGTTTTTTTTATTTCAGTTGTGGTACCAAAAGTAATTTTAGATACAGTTTTATCACTGTCCCAGAAGCAGGATATGGCATCTCTTAATGCAACCATAGCCCTCCAGAAATGTACAAACCTCACACACACACACACACAACTTGCACCAATGTATCATGGATCCCTCCAGGCTCTTGCAGAGGCATCACAATTTATTTTTCTAATGAAAAACTAGCTGCTCAATTATGCTTATTATTTTTCAGTCAGAGCTTTACACACACACACTTTTTTTTTTTTTTTTTTAATATCCGAAGTCTACGTAAACAACTTGTCAAGCAGTTGTTTAATAGAAATAAGTTCTGTGAGCAAACTTAGATTGAAAACTTCAGATTTTCCTTCAATTATAGGTAGCTACATGACATTCAGCTGTGCCAGTAAAGCTGTACTGTAAAAAGGCAGCTGCAATCTCAGACTAATTAGAGAATAATAGTAGCTGAAAGTGCTGAAACTAGATAATTACAATGGGCTGTTAGTCTGTAGTGTAGATACAGTTATAACTGATTCCCTTCTCTTCCCGTATCATATTTATGTGAGTGGTTATGACATTGAATGTGAATAGATTATTAAATAACCATGGTTGATTTTTTTTTTCTTCTGATATTTGGGGGGGGGGGGCACTTTTTGAGAAGTAGTGCCTAAATTATTATTATTATTATTATTATTATTATTATGTTATTTGATGCATGCACAACAGATTGAATTACTGTACGCAGTATCTATGATACTACAGGGAATACAAGTTTCTTCTTTTATTACTGCCTCTGGGGGAAAGGTCACAATTATCAGTTCATTCACCTTGTGACATATTTGGCAATTCTTTTCATTCCATTTGACAATTACGGGATTATTTCCTGAGACCCGGAGGTATTTTTCTTCTTTTGTTAATATAAGTAAATATTTAGTGTAGGAGTGTTGGTACTTTCTGTGTTATTCTTAGCAAAAAACAAAAAAAAACACTTTGTGGAATACAATAATTTTCCTTTAACTAATAGTAATTCTGATTCCAAGTAAAAATTACTGTTTTGACTGTAAAGAATGTGTTTGTTTTTATTAAAAATGTTATCTTTCTTATTGCTAGATTGATGTCTGCAACTGCACGCTATGAGAGATATAGTGGAAATCAAGTTCTCTTCTGGTAAGTACACAAACCCCACAAATACACAAATGTCACAAATTGTCTAACTGTAGTGACTGCCTCTAATATCACTGAAAACTTCCATAAAAATGTAAAAACTGACTTAACGGGTGTGAGATAAGTATTGTCATTCAAATGATTCATTTCACAGTGTACTGTAAGGAAGTATTTATTATCTTGTACATTGCCTTTTGAAATTCTACTGTATTAATGATTATTGACACATACTTCTTTATTAATAAAGTGACACAATGGAGGATTCAGATATGGTAATAACTGAATATTATTCAAAATGATTGTCTTTGGTCCTAAAAGGATAAGAAACCTGAGAGGGGTGGGGGAACTGTGGATTCAGATATAATCCGTACTCGGTTCTTTTCAAAATGTTCTCTTGAAATGGTAAACGTGACAATTGAACTCAGTGGTATGGTAAGGCCCCATAGAATAACTCTACTCCAGTTTGAGATATGCAGGCTAATATGGAATCCCCCATGAACAAGACATCTAAATATAAGGTTTACTCTTGGGCCTATTGTCTACAGTGCAAGTCACCTGAAGAAAAAAGCTCCCTGGATCTGTGCATGCCCAGTCATTTCTTTACAGTTATATTGAGCCCTGTGATTATTGGGAAAATTCTCTAGTTAGTTTAAGATTTTGGTTTGTGGGTGCAAAAGAAAGGCTAAGAGGCCAAAATTGCAAAGTGTAATTTACTGTAGGAAAATGCTTTTTTTTTTTTTTTTTAGCTTAGCTGATAAAGTACTTCAAAATAATTTGAAGACCTTTATGCACATTTATTATCATTGTACCTCTACAAAACAAACCAAGCTACTGACCAGTCCTTTATACACAATAATAGTTCAGCACAAAATCGCTGATGCTTAGAGACATGCACAAGACTTGAGGCTGCCTAAATACTGGAGTAGTGGTTCCCTGGTGGTCCAGTGGCTAGGATTCGATGCTTTCACCCCTGCGACCTGGATTGGATTCCAGTCAGGCAGCCAAGATGTCACACCACCCTGAAGCCAAGCAAGGTTGGGCCTGGTGAGTACTTGGATGGGAGACCACCTAGGAATACCAGGAGCTTTATGCTGTGGCCCACAAGAGGAGGAGCTGGCGACCCAATCCAGTATCTGTGACATAACAAACCAAGTGATTCAGCATAAACATGGACATAAAGTGTGTTTTTTTACGGTTCATAAACTCACAGAGTTTCAGAAACAACTGAACTATGCAAAACAAGAATAAATAAATAAATAAATACTGGAGTAATTTGACAAACCTGAACAAAAATGAAACCACAACTTCTTTTTTTGTTTTTCTTTATTTCAATTATGCACTGATCATTTCAAATAATCATTTAAAATAATTGAATCATTTATAATATAAACATTCAATATTAAATTCACTTTCAAGCATTGGAGCACCAGCCTCCAGTTTGGTGTTTTTCTCCACCCTGATGATGTTACCAAAGGGGCAAACAATAATTCATAGGATGTCCCTAAATCTAAATCTGTTTGCCAAGACAAACCACTTTAACACATAAAGTCTCCAGCTAATGGAGATCATTGTGCTAGTATGACTTTGTGCCTGACAATTTAGCTCTAAAAAAAGCCTCCTTTACATACTGAGCTGATTGTGGATGTGTACCAGCAACAGTGGAGCCTCAATGTCGAAGGTTGTAAGTTTTCAATATTGAAGAAGAGAAGCTGAGTTTTGTGACTAAACTAATTATATTTATCTGATTTCTTTTACACTTTAAATGTTAAACTTCTTCCAGACTATTAAACATATGGAACCATCTTTAGTTCCAATAAATGTTACGTTCAATTTACTGCAAATGCAATATGTTACTAAGTGAGAAGCTCCATGCCCACAGTACTATTTAGCAAAGCATGCTGGGTACATGTATTACTAAAGCACTTGAAGAGTGGTCTGTGCTAGGGGTTTGGGACTTCATTTCTCACTTGCACAACCAGACAGATTCTCGAGATTTGTATAATTTGAGAAATTAATTACTTATGTAAGTTCCCAGCAAGCAAAAGTGTATGTTTATTTTAATTCTTAACAAAGGGGGATAGGGTTTTACAAAAAAGAAGATTTAAGCCATGAGCCAATGAATGAACAAGAGCAATACTACTACAAGAGGAGCAATAGGACTAATATTCTACAGTAAATGTGTGTGTGTGTATATATATATATATATATATATATATATATATATATATATATGTGTGTATATATATATATATATATATATATATATATATATATATATATTATAATATAATATAATATAAAAGTTACACACACACATTAAATAGTATATTTGTGTTCACATTTGAACGTCTAAGACAGGTTAAATAAAAAACTTGTTTCATGCCCAGTATTCTCAGAGTATTGCAGTGTATATATAAATGCCTTTTTATTTTTTTTGAGAAACCTATTTCTTGAAATTACAAGCTTCCGAGAGTAGAACCTCTCTTTATCAAGTCAGAAACAATAGTGAATAAAACCAGATAGAGTATAATAAAACAAAGACTCAGAGTGGGACATAGACAGGTATCAAATTATGCCCTGATAGTTCAAGGAAGTGTGGTTTGTCCCTCCAGTTCCTAAGCCCATGTTCTTAACCTTCAGCTTAGATTTCCATTGAAGGGGAATGTGAGTTCATAAAAAGTAAATTGAAAAGAAACCGTAACTTTTTCATACTGTTTTTAATACATATTTGGGACAAACAGAAGTTCCTTATTGAGTTATTGACTGATGAAAATCTTGTAGAATGGAATATAATATATGCTTGTCTACGTTTCTCTATCTAAAATGAAAATGCAGCCATTCATTTACGATTGTATGCAGTCCTACTGCGTATGTAGGCTCCTACATGTTGTGGCGAGGGTAGATGCAGCACCTCTATTCAGTTTAATCTATTGAAACCTCACAGAGCTTTGTGTTAATACTTTCAACAGGTCATTGGAAATCACATTATGGTTACAAGGCCAAAACCGTTTAGACAAGGCAGAATAAAGAATAATTATATATCATTTAGTTACAAACTTATTTTTCATGTTTTCTGTTGAAATTCTACAAAAGAATCTGTCTGTTTATCTATCTAAATATCTTTTAATGACAAAGTTAATTAAACCAGCTATGTTAATATAGCATTTTAACTAAAACAATGGTAGAAAGAATCATTGGGTACATGATTTACACACTGCAGTGTAGAATTATCACTATAATAGTTGTTGGTTTTGCGAATGTTAGTGACGTTTGCAATGTTGGTTATGCTTTTGTGTCCCTCGCAAAGCCAGGCGAACCGTTGAGGCACGCGACTGCGAAGCTCCTGTGGGTCTAAGGCTGCATGAAGGTGCTCATTGCAGGGCTTGCAATGATCACCAGAGGCGCTCATTGTGAAGCACCCAGGCTCGCATCACCCCCAGTACCTGGTTCCTGCCAGTAGCTGTAGCATGTACCCCCAGCTGCAATGAGTCTGCGGGCCTCGCATCACCCCCAGTACCTGGTTCCTGCCAGTAGCTGTAGCATGTACCCCCAGCTGCAATGAGTCTGCGGGCCTCGCATCACCCCCAGTACCTGGTTCCTGCCAGTAGCTGTAGCAGGTACCCCCAGCTGCAATGAGTCTGCGGGCCTCGCATCACCCCCAGTACCTGGTTCCTGCCAGTAGCTGTAGCAGGTACCCCCAGCTGCAATGAGTCTGCGGGCCTCGCATCACCTCCAGTACCTGGTTCATGCCAGTAGCTGTAGCATGTACCCCCAGCTGCAATGAGTCTGCGGGCCTCGCATCACCCCCAGTACCTGGTTCCTGCCAGTAGCTGTAGCAGGTACCCCCAGCTGCAATGAGTCTGCGGGCCTCGCATCACCCCCAGTACCTGGTTCCTGCCAGTAGCTGTAGCATGTACCCCCAGCTGCAATGAGTCTGCGGGCCTCGCATCACCCCCAGTACCTGGTTCATGCCAGTAGCTGTAGCATGTACCCCCAGCTGCAATGAGTCTGCGGGCCTCGCATCACCCCCAGTACCTGGTTCCTGCCAGTTGCTGAAGAAGGTACCTGGTTTCGACCCTGCCAGCAGCGCCGCACTCACAGTCTGCGCCTCCCGTCCTCTGGCCGGAACTACTTTCTGGATCAAGCCGCAATGCGCTGCTTGATCCAAAAAGTTGTTCCGGCCGGAGGACGCTAGTTTCCAGAATGAAGTTTTGGACATTGTTATACAGGTCTGCTACAATATAAGTAATCTGATGTTAGCCTGTATTTCAGATACTCTGAGGGGGGTTTCATTAAAAGAGCACAAATAATTAGTTGTGCATTGTGTTTCCTAAAGTGAGCCATTTCTGAGATATTCAGCATTGTTTGAACTGCATTAATATGCAAATTCATGTTTTGAATGCTAATTAGCTGCTTTGATTATTAGTATTAGTCTACTTGTTTTGGCTTCCACATAGAGAATGGCAATGTTCCCCAATGTTAGCATGCTGTTAGAACCCTTGCTCCTCCCTAATAAAGCACTTTGAGCCGCACATTAGCATACAGGAGCCAAACAAACAATGTGTATTTTCACAAATGATATATTGTAGAGGAAATTATTTGTACAATAGCCAGTTTTTCAAGCTTTGGGGTAACTTTAATGCTAGCCATTATTATTATTGGTAGAGGTATACATTTTAAAATTTTTTTTTTTTTATATAGTTTTCCTAGTTAGTTTTTGTCAGAAAACAACTGCAGTTTGGCATCCTTTTAATTACTATTACTATGAAATAAGATGCCTATGAGCCAAGTCATACAATCTGCTCCACTCAGTAAGAAAACAAGGACACACTAAAACAATGAGTATAATGCAACCACACCACAACCACACGTGTGCATGTAAAGGCTACACAGAGGGTAGTGGGGGGTAACAAAAACACTTAAGGTTGTAACATCTATGCACAATACTTAAGTTGTTTTATTTGTAATTTAACATTTTGTTTGTCTGCATTTAATTTTTCTTTTGAAATCCAACAACGCGGAATTACAAAGGAGCTACTTAAAAAACAAAATAAATATAGTATAATTTAGAGGACATGTCTATCCAAAGGAAAAAAATAAAAATAAATGTTAATGTATTTTTATAGTAACAAGTAATGCCAAGCTTTTTGTGTTCTTTTGTAGTGCAGGTCACTTGTATGAGTTATATATAGGCTACAGATTTAGTGAAACAATGTAGTGGGTGCTTCTCACCCTGTATCGTACGTACAATGTATTACAGTTGGTGGTCTTGGATAGCATTTGTAGCAGCTCTCCAATATTAAACCGGGTTGATCAATTATGAGCATAAATACATAAAGATCCATTAGACTCCATTTCTAAACGCTTTGTTTAACCAACGTTCCCATCAAATTGTTGCCCTCAACAGTCATAAAGCATTACTGAAGAAAAACACTGATCGGGCGTAGAATTCTTGAGGCCCCATAAGTTCCTCATGATACCTTCAATGGCGCTTTAGCCATTTCCATTGGAGCAATACAGTGTGCAACTCTCAGAAAGCATACTTACCATGTAACTGAAACAATACACCCCAATTTTCTTCCCTCAGCTCTCACTTTAGAAATCATATATTGTGTTCGACCCTCTGAAATGTGCTTCATACTTCAGTTAAACCTTTAATTGATTTGGGATGTCTTCTAATTAAGGTGCAATGTACGTTGGAAACATTCAGACACCTTTGGCCGTTCAGAAGTGTCTTGGATCATAAGTGTTTTTTGTTAAAGCATATATTGTATATATCTTCTATTTTATAATGCTAGTTAAATGCATGGAAGACAGAGATGGGCGGAATCTACACACCGAAAAGGACAATAATAGAGGTGGGCTTGTAAGATCTAGATATAATTTATTTGATGCTCACACAATCCTCACCATGTCTCCATGACACATAAACATCTTAAGTGCCCTTCTCCATTTCAGTCCATCATGAATGCCATTGCAAGACGTATGTACTTCAACCACCCTCCAATGCACCTCTCTGCCCCTTCACCAGCTCCCTGTACCCTTCAAAATATCATGTAAAGTCTTACCTTATTATATAAAGTGTCTGTAGCTGACCATTTGCTTTGCTCAGGACTCCTGTCCTCCTCTCTAATTACCTTATCTTACTCCCCTTTTGTAGGAATTATCTTGTGTTCGTTGCTTTTGGAGACAAAGTCTTTTACCAATCTGACAGCTTGAAGTGCTTTTAAAAAAAGGCAATCCCTTCTAAACCCTAACTATTTATTTTTTCTTGTATAGCTCTAACTGTAAACTGTTCTGCTGAATCCTGGGTCACTATGACACACGGCCACCCACTGGCTCCCATTTGACTGAACAACACTAATTCTGCTCTATCAATTTTTTTGTCTCACATGCCCAACCAGGGGATCTTTGCTGAACGGATATGTTAAAATATCTATTTTGTGAAGGCACTGTAATTATTGTATTTACCATGTCCATGTACTCTTTATTTTCCACTTCTTAACATTATTAGTATTCAGCTAAATTTATAATCTTTGTACAAAATTCCTAAAATAAAATATATGGTTAAATAAACAATAATTGGCATGAAGGAGGCTACCATTACCAATATGGGTCATATAAAGAAGCATTTAGCAGTGTTACCCTGCTTACAAGTTGTGTTCAACAAAACTGTACCTTGAAACCTTATGTGGCCTGTTGTCTTCTCTAGAGAATCTCTACAATAATACTTTGTTTCAGAAAAGAAGTGTTTCAGTATTGTTAGGATTTTTATCCATCTCCGTGAGCTACAGTGTCCCTTTAAGAGTCCATTGCTTACTTTATTGTGGCCTCTTAAAGGGCCAATGTCCTGCATGTGGGGATTTGTTCAACATTACAAACGTTTTTTTTTTTTATTCACTTTATTCATTATCTGTTACTCTTCCCCATGTCTTTGCCTCTTCCATTCCCTTAAGTATGTAAATAGTGAGTTTACAGTCTTATAGGGCGCTTTGGGGGAAAAAATACTTTTTCCAGAGATTCTAAGCTCAAAACAGGGCCCTCCATTTTCTGCAATTTTAATATTTTATTTTTCCTTATCCCCTGTACAGTGCCATGTAATATGTTGGTGCATTACAAATAAACATTAATAATAATGTACACTGCATCTGAAATGGGCTACATAGGGGCTTTAGTTAAATTGATGGCCCCAGTGCTGCATAAACTGCTGTGAATGTTCAGTTTTCCAAGAAGGCACGTTCCAATCGGCCAATGAGGAGTAATAAACTGTGCGAGCCATCCACTCATCCAATGATATGACATATGTTTGTAGGATTTTTACATTTCTTGTTTTTCCCTCATGTAATGTCTATTAATTTTAAATTCATGATAAAAAAAAAATGTTTGTAACATTAATAATAGTCCTATTATTTTTCAAATTTCCAGTTAAATACCTTTTCAAATATGCCGTTAGAAACTGGCTTTGTTTTTTTTCATCTTGTAAATGAGTTTTTGCTATTTACATGCTGGTAGAATTGCTTATTTTCTTTGTTTCTGTAATATGCAGTAGAAACTACCTGGCGATTTTTTTTTTTTTTTTTTTTTTTTTTTTTTTTTTTTTTTACTTTTTAGAAAATTAGTTCTGTTTATTCATTTATTTCCCCCCCCCCCCCCCCCCCTAAAAAAGTCTGGTGCCATTGTGAAGCTTTTTCGGTGGTATCCCACAAAACAAGGCGTTTCATAGAATTCAGGCTCTGGGGGTAAAGACAAACCGTTGCACAGTGTTGTGAAATTGAGCAGCAAGGCAAAGTGTTGAGAGCGTGCAGCACATAAAGGAGACAGGTAATTGAAAGCGTACTGACAAGGCAGGATATGTGGAGAGTCAGGGAGGTTATCGGAGATGATGGAACACAGGCTGGCAGCAACTGCCGTGGTATTGTAATAAGCTGGAGGGAATGATCTTAAACCTCGGCTTACAGAAAGAGCAGATAAGAGCAGACGCATTGTACATTCATCTTCTCTAAAGCACGGCCTTCTCTCAGGGTCTTAATACTTAAACGACCACTGTAGTGCTAATACAATAGGATATCATTTCTTTTTATTTAATAACAGCACAGTTGTATAAAGAAAAATATTGTTGCTTTTAATCTTGCAAATGTACTTTAGTTGATATACTTTTCAGTTGTCCCTGTGGATTTGGCCAGGAGTCTTTTTATTTGCCTTTCTCCCTCCAGTGGCTGCTGCATACAAACTTAGTCTAATCTAGTATACATTTATAATATCTTTTTGGTGTGAGTCTTTTCTATCACTGTACACCTGGAGAAAAGCATCTCTGTTAGACCCTGGTTACTAAATAAACTTATATAACACCTAATGTATGATCTCTGCAGTCGCCATTTAAACCGTAAATGTCTAGGTGTAGCCTGGGAGTCCCTCTTCCAGCACTCATAAGCCCTTCTAGCTCGCCTCTTCCTTGCACACCTCCGTTCGCTTTTGAGTCTGTGCTTGGAGGGTATTCCTCTTTTGGCTCTCACCAAGTCCGACATTGCAGATTTTGGCCCCCATCTACTATGCATCCTCCTTGCCCATGTCCAAGGTAACACCTTTTTTCCTGGCCATGACTATTTGCTCTTCTCCGAAGACTAGATTTACGTAGCTTTGGCCAGTATGTCCGCTAACTTCGCCGCAAGAGAGTTGCTTGACCACAATGAATGTATTTGCCTTTTTACTTTTCTCCATTACCAAAATGATGTAAACCTTTTTTTTTTAATTCATAGAGCTAAAAATAAACACTTTTATTGCCTTGTTTTTTATGATTTGTGATAACCAGTTCAAAAGATTTTTTTTTGAACACTTAATGATTTGTGACATAATAAATCTGAGCAGTGTTACACGAGTGTCTGCTTGGTGACATTGTATTGCCTCACTGTAGGCCAAATGTCTCCAGTCACTGATGGCCTCATGTTAGAGTTTATGGATTGTGGTGCAATCAATGGATTAACTCGCCTGTAATAAATATGAATCTGTATAAGGTATTATGTTTTCCCAAGCATTAATATTGGGGGTTTTGCAGATCTTTAGGGATCTCCTGATCATACAGAAATACAAGGCCACAGCGGAAGTGTCTCTTGTAATGTAGTGGAATTGTAATGGGATTGATAATATCCTCCGTTGTGTGTAGTACTTTATACAAAATAAGGGCCCTTGGGTGACCAGGTCAAAAAGCACACAGAAGAGAAGTACATATTTTGTAATGTATGTTTTATTCTTATGTATTCCTTTATATAATATATACACACCTGTACTCCCTTTGCTGTCCCAAGATGGGTGTTTGTCTCATTAATATATATTACACTAGTCACTTGCCCGTCAAATATGACAGTATAATATTGTATTAAATATTGTGTGTTCTGTCTCTTTGTGCGCCCTCTGTTTACACCCTCTCTCTTCTCTTTCTTTCTCTCTTCTCTTTCTCTCTCTTCTCTTTCTCTCTTTTCTTTCTTTCTCTCTCTTCTCTTTCTCTCTTCTATTTCTTTCTTTCTCTATCTTCTCTTTCTCTCTCTTCTCTTTCGCTCTCTTCTCTTTCGCTCTCTTCTCTTTCGCTCTCTTCTCGCTCGCTCTCTTCTCGCTCGCTCTCTTTCTCGCTCGCTCGCTCGCTCTCTTTCTCGCTCGCTCGCTCTCTTTCTCGCTCGCTCGCTCTCTTTCTCGCTCGCTCGCTCTCTTTCTCGCTCGCTCGCTCTCTTTCTCGCTCGCTCGCTCTCTGTCTCTCTCTCTCTCTCTCTGTGCGCAGTCTGTCTCTCTCTCTCTCTCTCTGTGCGCAGTCTGTCTCTCTCTCTCTCTCTCTCTCTCTCTCTCTGTGCGCAGTCTGTCTCTCTCTCTCTCTCTCTCTCTCTCTGTGCGCAGTCTGTCTCTCTCTCTCTGTGCGCAGTCTGTCTCTCTCTCTGTGTGCGCATTGTGTGTCTCTCTCTCTCGCTCTCTGTGCGCATTGTGTGTCTCTCTCTCTCGCTCTCTGTGCGCATTGTGTGTCTCTCTCTCTCGCTCTCTGTGCGCATTGTGTGTCTCTCTCTCTCGCTCTCTGTGCGCATTGTGTGTCTCTCTCTCTCGCTCTCTGTGCGCATTGTGTGTCTCTCTCTCTCGCTCTCTGTGCGCATTGTGTGTCTATCTCTCTCTCTGTGTGCGCATTGTGTGTCTATCTCTCTCTCTGTGTGCGCATTGTGTGTCTATCTCTCTCTCTGTGTGCGCATTGTGTGTCTCTCTCTCTCTCTGTGCGCATTGTGTGTCTCTCTCTCTCTGTGCGCATTGTGTGTGTCTCTCTCTCTCTCTCTGTGCGCATTGTGTGTCTCTCTCTCTCTCTCTCTGTGCGCATTGTGTGTCTCTCTCTCTCTGTGCGCATTGTGTGTCTCTCTCTCTCTGTGCGCATTGTGTGTCTCTCTCTCTCTCTGTGCGCATTGTGTGTGTCTCTCTCTCTCTCTCTGTGCGCATTGTGTGTGTCTCTCTCTCTCTCTCTGTGCGCATTGTGTGTCTCTCTCTCTCTGTGCGCATTGTGTGTCTCTCTCTCTCTGTGCGCATTGTGTGTCTCTCTCTCTCTGTGCGCATTGTGTGTGTCTCTCTCTCTCTCTGTGCGCATTGTGTGTGTGTCTCTCTCTCTCTGTGCGCATTGTGTGTGTGTCTCTCTCTCTCTCTCTGTGCGCATTGTGTGTGTCTCTCTCTCTCTCTCTGTGCGCATTGTGTGTGTCTCTCTCTCTCTCTCTGTGCGCATTGTGTGTGTCTCTCTCTCTCTCTCTGTGCGCATTGTGTGTGTGTGTCTCTCTCTCTGTGCGCATTGTGTGTGTCTCTCTCTCTCTCTCTGTGCGCATTGTGTGTGTCTCTCTCTCTCTCTCTGTGCGCATTGTGTGTGTCTCTCTCTCTCTCTGTGCGCATTGTGTGTCTCTCTCTCTGTGCGCATTGTGTGTCTCTCTCTCGCTCTCTGTGCGCATTGTGTGTCTCTCTCTCGCTCTCTCTGTGCGCATTGTGTGTGTCTCTCTCTCTCTGTGCGCATTGTGTGTGTCTCTCTCTGTGCGCATTGTGTGTCTCTCTCTCTCTCTCTGTGCGCATTGTGTGTCTCTCTCTCTGTGCGCATTGTGTGTCTCTCTCTCGCTCTCTGTGCGCATTGTGTGTCTCTCTCTCGCTCTCTGTGCGCATTGTGTGTCTCTGTGCGTCTCCTTCTTTCTCTCTCTTCTCTTTCTTTCTTTCTTTCTCTCTCTTCTCTTTCTTTCTTTCTTTCTCTCTCTTCTCTCTCTTCTCTTTCTTTCTCTCTCTTCTCTTTCTTTCTTTCTCTCTCTCTCTTCTCTTTCTTTCTTTCTTTCTCTCTCTTCTCTTTCTTTCTTTCTCTCTCTTCTCTTTCTCTCTCTTCTCTTTCTCTCTCTTCTCTTTCGCTCTCTTCTCGCTCGCTCTCTTCTCGCTCGCTCTCTTTCTCGCTCGCTCGCTCTCTTTCTCGCTCGCTCTCCTTCCTTCCTTCCTTCCTTCTACCCGGAAATTGTAAATATTTTTATCATATGCTGCCAATTTAATTTGTATAATTATGTTTACTTTCTCACATCATTAAATGTCATGCTTATCTGCATATCTAATTAAAGTCCTAATGTTTCCAAAAAGCTACACACATGGCTATACAGTGCATGTTCTGAAAAGTTATGTTGTAATCTGATCACCAGTGTGGAACGTCTCACCTACGTGAATATAGGACCATTTGTACGGTTTGTGTTAATGTAATTTATTTTATCTTTTCCAGCTCTGAAAGTCTGGCCAGATGTTGGTATATTCTTCTTTCTGGTTCGGTTCTAGTGAAGGACTCCATGTTTTTACCTCCGTGCAGGTATGGAAAAAACACACACATAAAATAATATATAAATAATAAATATTCTTTTTCTTTACCAAGTGTGATCTCGATATAATCAAATAGAAACTTTGTTAAAGAAAATACAATCTCTATTAAATTAAGAAGGAAACCATATTAGAAAATGATCTACAAGACAAGTGTACAAACACACTTCTGTATGTACATGTATTTAGTGTCCTGTTACCTTTGTACTTTCTGTGAGTTTGTGCATGTGATTTTAGATGTCATAGTAATAAAGATAAACTACTAAACGCAGAATAAAAATAAAAACACACAAATTGGGTAATGCCATATTTTGCCTATATAAATGTATATAGTAAACTCGGATTCTTGGTTATTTACAGAAACAATTGTAATAAATAATCACATTCATAGTAACAATAAATGGCTTTGCTGCAATATCTTTAGGGATCTTGTCTCAAAAGTAAATTAAGATATCTCATTTTCAGTATATACGTTAATATAAATAACTTTTTTTGCTACTTTTGGATGAGATATAACTCTTCCCCTGAAACCAAAGATAGTATTAGAAATCATATCGGTGTGCTCCTCCTATATTGACATGCTATAATGCGGGTTATAATGCTTTGGTGTGCCCTGATAACTTTGTGCAAGACTTACAGACTTTTTTATTTGCATGTAATTCTGCCCTATTACATTTAATAATCATACTAATACAATGTCATTGGTTTTGTAGTTATGTATATGGCACTTAAAGTGAGTCTCTTGTCTAGCCAAATGTTACCTTATTCTATAAAATAGGTGATGACAAACTCCACTGACTTGTTAGCTCAGACAAGTAACATTTTACATCTTACTCAAAAACATCTTTATCAGTGCACTCTGGATTTGGATTTGTAGATACTTTGGAGGGCTGGAATAACAGAAATGAACATACTGTATGTGCCTACTCTTGTGCCGCCATCACATATATAGTTAACGGCAGAACTGCGCAAAGCAAACCACACAAAACGCACAAAAAATAAAAATACAACAAAAACATCACACGCTGCACGGTGGAACAGCCAGGACATCTGGGAGTGAGGTGGAACACAAATGTAAGTATATTTTGGCTAAATTTCGCCACTAGAAAATCGGCTAAGCGAGAAAAGAAAAATGTCGGTCCAAAAATATGAAAACAAGGCTTTACGACCCTGGACCTTGCAAAACGCCGCCAACCGTGTACCACTTTCACCCAGGAACCTACGGGGTACCAAATACACGATAACAAAGGACGGCAAATGCTCGCGAGCCGCGTAACACATAGACGAACTACGCTATTTTACAATCATAAATTGCCACTAACAACATTACGCATCTACAGTAGCGCTTTACACAAATAAACCAACGGTTTGCCCTCGTGCACGCAGCCTACTTCTAATGCACAGTTGGGACATTCATGACACTATCTCCTCAAGGCAGCAACAGTCCAACTGGACATTATATGCTGCAGGACCATAAAAAGAGATTGTTACCTCTTCAGGCTATTGATTGTCACATATATTAATTAGGAAAAGGTAAACTATATTAATTTATTATTCCATTAATTCATTAATTAGTATGTAAAAAAATATAGAGAGGAGCCAAACGACTCGCGAGGAGAGTTTTGCAATTAGTGCCAAAGGCAATCTGCGCAAGGCTCGCAATGGGCAGGACAAAAAGCTTTATATTGTGTGGCAAACAATTCCATGGCTCCAAATTTTATTGCCGTCATTTTTGACTGGCAAGTCTCTAGTATACAATATATTGTCAAAGAGCACTAACAGGCCAGGATGTGGGGATATCCCTGCTTGATTGCAGCAATGTGAATCGGTGGCTCAGCAGTTTTTGTTGAACTAGCTGTCTTCCGTTCACAATATTCTCATTATTTTCCTGTATCCTTAGTTGTAGGATCAGGAAATGCACTGTGTACATTCCTAAGTGATCAATTGGCCAATAACTGGGGATGTACCTTCATTGGACTGAGTTGTGGCAGATACGTGGAACAACTTTCCAGCTGAATATGGGTATTAAATTAATGAAATGTAAACACTCCTTTAGATTGGCACAGGACTGTCCTAATGGTTATCTACCATCACAATCTATGTTTTTATGGATGACAGAGGGAAAGTTGGTTTTATGGAATTGTGCGTTTCCTTGATCTAATCTTCACTAAAACTCCTTGGTATTATCTTATTTGTACTACACTGTTGTTTTTTTGAGTTAATATAACTGATCTGGCCATACTCCATGTTGTGCTTTATAGCAGATAAGGACTTACTTTATCTGGACTTACTTCCTCTTCTTTATCTACTTTTTGATAGAGTGCTTGACTCAAGTGATTTTCAGTGAGATATAAAGATTAAGATCCCCTTGGTACATTGAATAATATTTGACAGTTCTGTAGCAGTACAGCAAGGCTGCCAGGTTTTCAGGGAGAAGCGACCGCTATCAGCTTTGGGACTCCAAAACTCCAAACTCACGCTGCTGTACCCACAGATGTATTTTACTCTCTTCAATTACCTGCCATGCCCTTGTTTCTCCCTTTTTTAATTATTTCACCTCTTGTTTTTTTAATCCTTTAGTCGGTAAGCTTGTAAGCTCTCGGTCTTGCAAAGCACCTTGTATAGAAGTGTCACATGTACGATTTTTAGATCAAGCACAGGGTTGTCAAGTTCTTTTCTATCAGTCTGTCAAATTATGTATTGTTATACCCATTTTTACTGTACTCCAGCACTACAGAATATGCTGGGACATTATAAATCAGAGATGATAATAAAATTATGATACATATACTAAGCACATAGTCTATGTTCATGAGCAATAATTATTATCATTTGTTGCTTTAAATTGGACCAAATATTTAAAAAAACAAAACATTTATTAATGATTTTGTTGAATGAAATGTCATTGAATTAAGTCCATACATTTAGTAACTGCATTAATTGTTACCTTTTTTATTTCAAATGAGCATTTACAAACTGCTGTTTTGCACTTAAGTTATCAGCACATGTCACATATAAATTTATAGAGGTAGAAAGAAGTGTTTGGATCAACAAGCATCTGAACAAGTGCACAAAGGTAAACGTGCACGGAGCTGTTGTGCTGACCACACTATTGTACGTTTCCGAGTCGTGGGTTACCTGCCGCCACCACCTACGACTTCTTGAGCGCTTTCATCAATGCTGACTCCGCTCTATCCTCAACATTCACTGTAATGATCACATCCTCAGCACTGAAGTCCTAGAACGGGCAGGAGTCACCGGCCTTGAGGCCATAATGTTGACGAAGCAGTTATGCTGGGCAGGACACATCTCTAGCATGGAGGATGATCGGCTTCCAAAGAATTGTGCTATATGGTGAGCTCACCACTGGCAATCATGACCGAGGAGGGCTGAGGAAGAGGTACAAGGACTCACTGAAACAGTCCCTTGATACCTGTCATATTGACCACTGTTGATGGTCTGCTTTAGCTTCAGACCAAAAGGCACGGAGAAGTACCATTCACCAGCCTCTCTCCTCTTTCGAGACCACCAGGTCTTGTGGAAGAATGGAAACATAGAAAAAATGGTGTCGCTACAGCATCCAACCCTGAACAAGCTTTCCCCTGCAACCACTGCGGTCGAATCTGCCTGTCCAGCATTGGCCTCCTCAGCCACCAGAGAGTGCGCAGATGTGGACACCCCTCTTAAATCTTCGTTCGCAAAGCCAAACCTGTATCCATGATCTGAGTGTAGGGGTACATGCATGGGCAGTCATAATCTTATAAGCCTATCCATGACCTGAGTGTAGGGGTACATGCATGGGCAGGCAGTATCTTATAAGCCTATCCATGACCTAAGTGTAGGGGTACCTGCATGGGCAGGCAGTATCTTATAAGCCTATCCATGACCTGAGTGTAGGGGTACATGCATGGGCAGGCAGTATCTTATAAGCCTATCCATGACCTGAGTGTAGGGGTACATGCATGGGCAGGCAGTATCTTATAAGCCTATCCATGACCTGACTGTAGGGGTACCTGCATGGGCAGGCAGTATCTTATAAGCATATCCATGACCTGACTGTAGGGGTACCTGCATGGGCAGGCATAATCTTATAAGCCTATCCATGACCTGAGTGTAGGGGTACCTGTATGGTCAGGCAGTATCTTATAAGCCTATCCATGACCTGAGTGTAGGGGTACCTGCATGGACAGGCAGTATCTTATAAGCCTATTGATGACCTGAGTGTAGGGGTACGTGCATGGGCAGGCAGTATCTTATAAGCCTATCCATGACCTAAGTGTAGGGGTACATATATGGGCAGGCATAATCTTATAAGCCTATCCATGACCTAAGTGTAGGGCTATCTGCTCATGTTGTTCCTACAATCCTGCATTTCTAAGAATTACTTTGGGTAATCAAAAATATTTTAGTGATTGCATATTTTTTTTATGTTACATGAAAAGTAGTTTTTGAATATCTTGTAACCATACTTTTAATACTGCATATTCCTGTTTCTTTAGTGTTTGAGCTAGTATTGCTCTAGCCTTTTCTGTCTCAAATGTTTGAGACCGAAGCTTCACTTCCCCACCACCAGAGTTGGCAAGACAACACCGTATAGCTTTGGAGGGTGCAGCTGTGGCTGGCGTATGCTGCTAGGGGAAAATCTTTTCTCTTCTTCAGATCATTCATTTTCCATGAAAACGCATTCTATTTTTAAAGATGTAATTGAAAACTTATAATTATAGCTATTTAGTTTTGATAAAATAAATTGAAACCTCCTATTAGAATAGTTAGCATACTTTATAGTTTGTTTTAGTGGATTTTGAACCTGTGCAGATTAGATCAGTAAATAAGAAACACTAACACTTTTAACTCTGTGTTTTAATCCCTTGTTTCTGCGGTTTATTTGATGGCAGTGAATGTCACAACTGTTATATATATTGACTTGACCGAGAAAAAGGCCATTCACTGGAGGAAAACTGGGTCATCTGCTCAGTGTAAATGTTGGCAGTTAACTATCTAACCCATGTGCTTTGCTGGGTGTCTGGTGTGTCTGCTGTACTCCTAGGTAGTGAGGTCATGTAGCCAGGAAATGAGTGTATTTTCCTCTCAATAACCAGACAACAGACCTCTGTCCGTACAACGAAACTAAAGGACAAGAGCAGGATCCTTCAAGGACCTAACATGTAAATGGCTTGGCAATGGGAGGACAATTCGGCACAAACAGGCACATGGATCATTGGCTGTGCACAAGTTGTCTCCGATATGAAGTGTAATGCACAGACTGAGAGACCGCTATGTTTGGTTGCTGGGAATGCTGGAATTATTATTTACTAAGAGGACTATAAAAGGTAGGGCGAGACATGTTGTTATTATTCTGCAAAATGAATGTGCCGGTAATAGCTTACCATAGGATGTAGTGTTTTTTTTTCTTTTCTTTTTGTGAATATTTTTTATGTTCACTGTATAAAGGAATATAACTTCATCCAACTTTTTTACCTTTACAGTTAGTGTACCTGTAGCATGTAAGAGGTGCAGTAAGGTATTTGGGTATGTATGCTGGGTTATTTTGGGTGATTCTCTAATTTTTTTTCTATTTTAACCACAGTTTATATAGCAGTTTATTCAAATGGATATGTGTTGAGGAAACCACTAGAAAATGTAAGGCGTGTGGTAATCATGCAGTTCTGTGTTTAAAATAGCATTTTTATGTTTGAACAGTAAACAATATTAAGCTAAAAAAATAACATTAAAATGACACCGAGATAGATGAACGCAGGGTATAGATGAAACAAATCTAATGGGAAGTGTAATATATAAAGGGACTCGCAGTGAGCATCATCTCTGGGCTTGTTTACATCATTTTACATTTAAAATAATGGTAATAAAACATAAGTCTGTGGGTGGCCCAGGCTACTTGCCTGTAACAGGTCAGCATCAGGACCTATAACCAGACCACTATCCCTAAACCTAGGACTTTCTCGGGTTTTCCTGAGCGTAGGTTTAGGAACTACTGGTCTATAGTGCAGAAAAGTACATTATAGTGAGAGATAGGTGGGAATGTATCTCCAACTCTAATGCTGGCTGATTGCATGAAAAGGAGTACTGCTACAGACCATTGATATCGCATGCATGTTTTTTACATGCTTAGAACATGACCTTTTCAATCCAGTTGAAAATCTGGAAACTACTGTTTTCCTTTAAGTAGACTGCAATGTTCACTCCGGGCCAGATTAGGAGGGCGCTCCCATCACATAATGTGAAGCGACACCTGGTTTGATAAGCAAATCGCACACAAACACATATTGTACAACTATATACCCACCCAGCTACTCCTTCATGCCACCCGGCTGGTAAACACCCACTGAGTATAGGAATACTTAAGTAATGGTTGTGGATATTTATGAAAAAATTTCAGGGTAGGATTACACAATATGTACACCTGTATATTTTGCATATACTGTATTGTTAAAGAAAAAAAGTGATGTAAATGGACAAAATTGAGCACACGTGATCCTTTTAATGGGCAGCTGAGACGGATTAGAGTGCAAGCTGTTATCCATTTAGGTGCCAATAGAAGAAAGATAAGTGTGCTAGATACTTGCTCTCTAATCCTATCCAGTAAGTATTAATGGTACCACACTGCATTTGTTTCTGTCTGATGTACTGAAAAACTATCTGCGGATACTTCAAGGATTGATCGACACTGTGCTGAGTACATTGCAGTGTTTGGGCAGTAGCACATTTTAATCCATCAAAGCTCTGCGAAAAAGTGATTTTATGCAGCCTGGTATTCTAGACATTTTCTTGGCTACTAACTTAACCTGTATCTGGATTTAGTTATATGACACACACCACAAGAAAGATAACATTTAACATTACCCTTTTACTGCACTTGAAGTGTGGCCAAAAATGCCTTAAAAATTCACTACAAAACATTATTCATAGTTGTTAGCACTCCCAAGCATACATTGGTTGATGAAGCAGCAGGTTATGGTCAGCTGTGGGTATAGCATTAGAAACTGATACTGACTGATGTCTATGAGATCACAGCTACTTCCTAGGTCAGTGGAATGCTGTTAGAATTGTTTTGTCAGTGTCATGCTGTGCAGAAGTATCAACATTACCTAAGGTCCTGCTGCTGACACCACTCTGACCAATGCTAGCCTGAATACACTGTAAATACAAACATGGTCTGTAATTTATATATTATGTAATAGACCAGTTCTACATGTTTTAGTAGTGGTACATGAGGCACATTTCCTACAAATCCCTTGAGAGTGGGTGCGGCATCAGTATAAAGTAATCTAATTCGCCCATTTAAGTCCCTTTTTCCTGTTCCTGGCATGATGATAAATGTGTATTTCTGCATCCCTTTAAATTGACAGTTCTGACTGGCTGAACAAATGGCACCAGCCTCACTCTGTTTTTAGAAAGATGGGAGGGAGATAAGAGTTGTGCTGCAGGATCATGGTCTCCTGTACTCGTGTTCAGAAAGCATGTTCTTTCCTTTATATACAGTGGTGAGCATTTCAAGCACTTTCATACCTACAAAAAGTTAGTATCTAGTCACATTTGACAGTTGCCATTGATGAGTTCCATGAAAGGATGAAACAGCTGTCTGTGTTTCCTCACACTGTATCCCGATCCAAGGCTGTAGTCTTAAAAAGTGGTACTTAACTGCCTGTTCCTGAGACTTTATCTATTGGTCCTCCAGATCAGAGGCATGAAGAGAGTCTAACACTTTACACATTTCACTACCATTAGTCATAGGTTATAGATAGATTATTGATGAAATTATCTGAATCTAATATGTATTCTGTTAAGTAAAGGAATATGTAGTGTGCCACATGTATCACTCCATTTGGCGATCCTCATGAGCTTTGAAGGTTACCAGACAGTCCCCAGACAAGAATATGTTGCATGCCATTGATCCAAAGACTGCCTCAGGGCAGCATGTGTGTTAGTATGTACGTTTATTTGCAGCATTTTAGTGACTATCTCCCTGTTCAATCCCAGGGTCTATCCCTCTATCTCCCTGGGTCTATCCCGTCCCTCTATCTCCCTGGGTCTATCCCGTCCCTCTATCTCCCTGGGTCTATCCCGTCCCTCTATCTCCCTGGGTCTATCCCGTCCCTCTATCTCCCTGGGTCTATCCCGTCCCTCTATCTCCCTGGGTCTATCCCGTCCCTCTATCTCCCTGGGTCTATCCCGTCCCTCTATCTCCCTGGGTCTATCCCGTCCCTCTATCTCCCTGGGTCTATCCCGTCCCTCTATCTCCCTGGGTCTATCCCGTCCCTCTATCTCCCTGGGTCTATCCCGTCCCTCTATCTCCCTGGGTCTATCCCGTCCCTCTATCTCCCTGGGTCTATCCCGTCCCTCTATCTCCCTGGGTCTCTCCCGTCCCTCTATCTCCCTGGGTCTCTCCCGTCCCTCTATCCCTCTATCTCTATCACCCAGCGGTCTGTCCCGTCTTTCTATCCCTCTATCTCTATCTCCCAGCGGTCTATCCCGTCCCTCCATCTCCCTGGGTCTCTCCCGTCCCTCCATCTCCCTGGGTCTATCCCGTCCCTCTATCTCCCTGGGTCTATCCCGTCCCTCTATCTCCCTGGGTCTATCCCGTCCCTCTATCTCCCTGGGTCTATCCCGTCCCTCTATCTCCCTGGGTCTCTCCCGTCCCTCTATCTCCCTGGGTCTATCCCGTCCCTCTA
The DNA here is from genome assembly GCA_027410445.1 of Discoglossus pictus. Lineage (NCBI taxonomy): Eukaryota > Metazoa > Chordata > Amphibia > Anura > Alytidae > Discoglossus > Discoglossus pictus. Next base: position 239,801,808 of record CM050167.1, read on the forward strand.
TCCCTCTATCTCTATCACCCAGCGGTCTGTCCCGTCTTTCTATCCCTCTATCTCTATCTCCCAGCGGTCTATCCCGTCCCTCCATCTCCATGGGTCTCTCCCGTCCCTCCATCTCCCTGGGTCTCTCCCGTCCCTCCATCTCCCTGGGTCTCTCCCGTCCCTCCATCTCCCTGGGTCTCTCCCGTCCCTCCATCTCCCTGGGTCTCTTCCGTCCCTCCATCTCCCTGGGTCTCTTCCGTCCCTCCATCTCCCTGGGTCTCTCCCGTCCCTCCATCTCCCTGGGTCTCTCCCGTCCCTCCATCTCCCTGGGTCTCTCCCGTCCCTCCATCTCCCTGGGTCTCTCCCGTCCCTCCATCTCCCTGGGTCTCTCCCGTCCCTCCATCTCCCTGGGTCTCTCCCGTCCCTCCATCTCCCTGGGTCTCTCCCGTCCCTCCATCTCCCTGGGTCTCTCCCGTCCCTCCATCTCCCTGGGTCTCTCCCGTCCCTCCATCTCCCTGGGTCTCTCCCGTCCCTCCATCTCCCTGGGTCTCTCCCGTCCCTCCATCTCCCTGGGTCTCTCCCGTCCCTCCATCTCCCTGGGTCTCTCCCGTCCCTCCATCTCCCTGGGTCTCTCCCGTCCCTCCATCTCCCTGGGTCTCTCCCGTCCCTCCATCTCCCTGGGTCTCTCCCGTCCCTCCATCTCCCTGGGTCTCTCCCGTCCCTCCATCTCCCTGGGTCTCTCCCGTCCCTCCATCTCCCTGGGTCTCTCCCGTCCCTCCATCTCCCTGGGTCTCTCCCGTCCCTCCATCTCCCTGGGTCTCTCCCGTCCCTCCATCTCCCTGGGTCTCTCCCGTCCCTCCATCTCCCTGGGTCTCTCCCGTCCCTCCATCTCCCTGGGTCTCTCCCGTCCCTCCATCTCCCTGGGTCTCTCCCGTCCCTCCATCTCCCTGGGTCTCTCCCGTCCCTCCATCTCCCTGGGTCTCTCCCGTCCCTCCATCTCCCTGGGTCTCTCCCGTCCCTCCATCTCCCTGGGTCTCTCCCGTCCCTCCATCTCCCTGGGTCTCTCCCGTCCCTCCATCTCCCTGGGTCTCTCCCGTCCCTCCATCTCCCTGGGTCTCTCCCGTCCCTCCATCTCCCTGGGTCTCTCCCGTCCCTCCATCTCCCTGGGTCTCTCCCGTCCCTCCATCTCCCTGGGTCTCTCCCGTCCCTCCATCTCCCTGGGTCTCTCCCGTCCCTCCATCTCCCTGGGTCTCTCCCGTCCCTCCATCTCCCTGGGTCTCTCCCGTCCCTCCATCTCCCTGGGTCTCTCCCGTCCCTCCATCTCCCTGGGTCTCTCCCGTCCCTCCATCTCCCTGGGTCTCTCCCGTCCCTCCATCTCCCTGGGTCTCTCCCGTCCCTCCATCTCCCTGGGTCTCTCCCGTCCCTCCATCTCCCTGGGTCTCTCCCGTCCCTCCATCTCCCTGGGTCTCTCCCGTCCCTCCATCTCCCTGGGTCTCTCCCGTCCCTCCATCTCCCTGGGTCTCTCCCGTCCCTCCATCTCCCTGGGTCTCTCCCGTCCCTCCATCTCCCTGGGTCTCTCCCGTCCCTCCATCTCCCTGGGTCTCTCCCGTCCCTCCATCTCCCTGGGTCTCTCCCGTCCCTCCATCTCCCTGGGTCTCTCCCGTCCCTCCATCTCCCTGGGTCTCTCCCGTCCCTCCATCTCCCTGGGTCTCTCCCGTCCCTCCATCTCCCTGGGTCTCTCCCGTCCCTCCATCTTCCTGGGTCTCTCCCGTCCCTCCATCTCCCTGGGTCTCTCCCGTCCCTCCATCTCCGTCCCTCCATCTCCGTCCCTCCATCTCCCTGGGTCTATCCCTCCATCTCCGTCCCTCCATCCCTCCATCTCCGTCCCTCCATCTCCCTGGGTCTATCCCTCCATCTCCGTCCCTCCATCTCCCTGGGTCTATCCCTCCATCTCCGTCCCTCCATCTCCCTGGGTCTATCCCTCCATCTCCGTCCCTCCATCTCCCTGGGTCTATCCCTCCATCTCCGTCCCTCCATCTCCGTCCCTCCATCTCCCTGGGTCTATCCCTCCATCTCCGTCCCTCCATCCCTCCATCTCCATCCCTCCATCTCCCTGGGTCTATCCCTCCATCTCCGTCCCTCCATCCCTCCATCTCCATCCCTCCATCTCCCTGGGTCTATCCCTCCATCTCCGTCCCTCCATCTCCCTGGGTCTATCCCTCCATCTCCGTCCCTCCATCTCCGTCTTTCCATCCCCGTCCCTCCATCTCCGTCTTTCCATCTCCATCCCTCCATCTCCCTGGGTCTATCCCTCCATCTCCGTCCCTCCATCCCTCCATCTCCATCCCTCCATCTCCCTGGGTCTATCCCTCCATCTCCGTCCCTCCATCCCTCCATCTCCATCCCTCCATCTCCCTGGGTCTATCCCTCCATCTCCGTCCCTCCATCTCCCTGGGTCTATCCCTCCATCTCCGTCCCTCCATCTCCGTCTTTCCATCCCCGTCCCTCCATCTCCGTCTTTCCATCTCCGTCCCTCCATCTCCCTGGGTCTATCCCTCCATCTCCGTCCCTCCATCTCCGTCTTTCCATCCCCGTCCCTCCATCTCCGTCTTTCCATCTCCGTCCCTCCATCTCCCTGGGTCTATCCCTCCATCTCCGTCCCTCCATCTCCGTCTTTCCATCTCCGTCCCTCCATCTCCGTCTTTCCATCTCCGTCCCTCCATCTCCCTGGGTCTATCCCTCCATCTCCGTCCCTCCATCTCCGTCCCTCCATCTCCCTGGGTCTATCCCTCCATCTCCGTCCCTCCATCCCTCCATCTCCATCCCTCCATCTCCCTGGGTCTATCCCTCCATCTCCGTCCCTCCATCTCCCTGGGTCTATCCCTCCATCTCCGTCCCTCCATCTCCGTCTTTCCATCTCCGTCCCTCCATCTCCGTCCCTCCATCTCCGTCCCTCCATCTCCCTGGGTCTATCCCTCCATCTCCGTCCCTCCATCTCCCTGGGTCTATCCCTCCATCTCCGTCCCTCCATCTCCGTCCCTCCATCTCCCTGGGTCTATCCCTCCATCTCCGTCCCTCCATCCCTCCATCTCCATCCCTCCATCTCCCTGGGTCTATCCCTCCATCTCCGTCCCTCCATCCCTCCATCTCCATCCCTCCATCTCCCTGGGTCTATCCCTCCATCTCCGTCCCTCCATCTCCCTGGGTCTATCCCTCCATCTCCGTCCCTCCATCTCCGTCTTTCCATCTCCGTCCCTCCATCTCCGTCTTTCCATCTCCGTCCCTCCATCTCCGTCTTTCCATCTCCGTCCCTCCATCTCCGTCTTTCCATCTCCGTCCCTCCATCTCCGTCTTTCCATCTCCGTCCCTCCATCTCCGTCTTTCCATCTCCGTCCCTCCATCTCCGTCTTTCCATCTCCGTCCCTCCATCTCCGTCTTTCCATCTCCGTCCCTCCATCTCCGTCTTTCCATCTCCGTCCCTCCATCTCCGTCTTTCCATCTCCGTCCCTCCATCTCCGTCTTTCCATCTCCGTCCCTCCATCTCCGTCTTTCCATCTCCGTCCCTCCATCTCCGTCTTTCCATCTCCGTCCCTCCATCTCCGTCTTTCCATCTCCGTCCCTCCATCTCCGTCCCTCCATCTCCCTGGGTCTATCCCTCCATCTCCGTCCCTCCATCTCCGTCCCTCCATCTCCCTGGGTCTATCCCTCCATCTCCGTCCCTCCATCTCCGTCCCTCCATCTCCCTGGGTCTATCCCTCCATCTCCGTCCCTCCATCCCTCCATCTCCATCCCTCCATCTCCCTGGGTCTATCCCTCCATCTCCGTCCCTCCATCTCCCTGGGTCTATCCCTCCATCTCCGTCCCTCCATCTCCGTCCCTCCATCTCCGTCTTTCCATCTCCGTCCCTCCATCTCCGTCTTTCCATCTCCGTCCCTCCATCTCCGTCTTTCCATCTCCGTCCCTCCATCTCCCTGGGTCTATCCCTCCATCTCCGTCCCTCCATCTCCGTCTTTCCATCTCCGTCCCTCCATCTCCGTCTTTCCATCTCCGTCCCTCCATCTCCCTGGGTCTATCCCTCCATCTCCGTCCCTCCATCTCCGTCTTTCCATCTCCGTCCCTCCATCTCCGTCTTTCCATCTCCGTCCCTCCATCTCCGTCCCTCCATCTCCCTGGGTCTATCCCTCCATCTCCGTCCCTCCATCTCCGTCCCTCCATCTCCCTGGGTCTATCCCTCCATCTCCGTCCCTCCATCTCCGTCCCTCCATCTCCGTCCCTCCATCTCCCTGGGTCTATCCCTCCATCTCCGTCCCTCCATCTCCCTGGGTCTATCCCTCCATCTCCGTCCCTCCATCCCTCCATCTCCATCCCTCCATCTCCGTCCCTCCATCCCTCCATCTCCATCCCTCCATCCCTCCATCTCCATCCCTCCATCCCTCCATCTCCATCCCTCCATCTCCGTCCCTCCATCCCTCCATCTCCATCCCTCCATCTCCGTCCCTCCATCCCTCCATCTCCGTCTCTCCATCTCCCTGGGTCTATCCCTCCATCTCCGTCCCTCCATCTCCCTGGGTCTATCCCTCCATCTCCGTCCCTCCATCTCCCTGGGTCTATCCCTCCATCTCCGTCCCTCCATCTCCGTCCCTCCGTCCCTCCATCTCCCTGGGTCTATCCCTCCATCTCCATCCCTCCATCTCCGTCCCTCCGTCCCTCCGTCCCTCCATCTCCGTCCCTCCATCTCCGTCCCTCCATCTCCCTGGGTCTATCCCTCCATCTCCGTCTCTCCATCCGTCTATCTCTCCTTTCTATCTCTCCTTTCTATCTCTCCTTTCTATCTCTCCTTTCTATCTCTCCTTTCTATCTCTCCTTTCTATCTCTCCTTTCTATCTCTCCTTTCTATCTCTCCTTTCTATCTCTCCTTTCTATCTCTCCTTTCTATCTCTCCTTTCTATCTCTCCTTTCTATCTCTCCTTTCTATCTCTCCTTTCTATCTCTCCTTTCTATCTCTCCTTTCTATCTCTCCTTTCTATCTCTCCTTTCTATCTCTCCTTTCTATCTCTCCTTTCTATCCCTCCATCTCCCGGGGTCTATCCCTCCTTTCTATCCCTCCATCTCCCGGGGTCTATCCCTCCTTTCTATCCCTCCATCTCCCGGGGTCTATCCCTCCTTTCTATCTCTCCATCTCCCGGGGTCTATCCCTCCTTTCTATCTCTCCATCTCCCGGGGTCTATCCCTCCTTTCTATCTCTCCATCTCCCGGGGTCTATCCCTCCTTTCTATCCCTCCATCTCCCGGGGTCTATCCCTCCTTTCTATCTCTCCTTTCTATCCCTCCATCTCCCGGGGTCTATCCCTCCTTTCTATCTCTCCTTTCTATCCCTCCATCTCCCGGGGTCTATCCCTCCTTTCTATCTCTCCTTTCTATCCCTCCATCTCCCGGGGTCTATCCCTCCTTTCTATCTCTCCTTTCTATCCCTCCATCTCCCGGGGTCTATCTCTCCTTTCTATCTCTCCTTTCTATCTCTCCTTTCTATCTCTCCTTTCTATCTCTCCTTTCTATCCCTCCTTTCTATCTATCCCGCTATTATTATTATTCTTCTTCTTCTATCCCGTCTTTCTATCCCTCTATCCCGCTATTATTATTCTTCTTCTTCTTCTATCCCGTCTTTCTATCCCGTCCCTCTATCCCTCTATCCCGCTATTCTTCTTCTTCTATACCATCCCTCTATCCCGCTATTCTTCTTCTTCTTCTATCCCGTCCCTTTATCCCTATATCCCTCCTATTCTATCATTATAGTTACTTCACTGTATATACAGTGGGGGAAACTCCAATCCCCTTTTGCCCACCTTAATGAAGAGGCATTGTATTCTTCTAGATGTATCCTGGTAGTGACTATATGAAGGTCACAGTCCATCAGTGCCTTGTTTGAATCCCCAGTCTAGGTCATCTGCTCTTAAGGTGCTGGTGTTTTCATATGATCCCTTCAATATGGTACTGGTTTGAAAGCTCCTACCCAAACATTTAAGTGCACATTATTAGCTCTTTGCATTTAAACAATTTTTACACTTGATGTGGTCATTGGAAAATTTATAGTGCACTACATTGTATTGCTTGCAAAAAAACACTTTGTAATGTAATATTTTCTTTTCATGCACCTGGCTGTACGTGCTACCATGTTGCTTAAAGTAATTTCTGAACTTGGCAGTATTTGATTACAGTGTGCTGAAAATAGAATAAAAAAGAACAGATGTGTTCTCTCTGGAGGTCAGAAAACAGAGCACAATCATTGAAGGTTAATTTTGTGTCGTCCGTGGCAAAGCCTATCTGGTATAAATGGCTTGGCAAATGACAACTAGATTCAGTAGTTCTCATTATGGAAATTAATGAATTTTTATAAATTACAAAAACATATATCTGTAGATTAATGGCTATTAAACAAAGGTCCACTCCCACAAATAGACTGGTCTAAAATGATTGGGGTAGGGAGGCTCCTAAAGGACCACGGTAATGGTCCAGCATTCATAAGCCATAAGTGATAAAGATCAATACAAACAACTTTTCAATGTATTAAAAAGGATGATCTCTTGTCAGTAATCTTAGAGGATGGAGCTCCCCCTATCTATGCCAAACACTAGCAGGGTGTGCAACTGCGGGATCGTCATCGGGGCAGACTTCACAACAATTTGATAATGATATCAGGAGCTCTGTCACAAATGGTGTAAAGAAATATCAGTTTTCTGCCAGAACACCAGGTTTTTAATCATCAGTTTAACTTTGTTTATATTAGTGCCTAAAAGCTAAGAAAGCTTGTGACCCTTACTGCCACTGAGAGTTGATAAAGGTAAAGTACAAGTGCAGGTCAGTGTCTGGGAGCTCTTACATGACCTGGTATTTAGTGGAACCAATCCAAGGTCTCTCCAGATGGTGACTGTAGCCATGAAATTAAGATTTTTGATTCTGGGGAGAAAAGCTATGGCAAGCTTGGACAAGCTAGTACATTTTTTTACACTATCAACAAAGATCTGCATAGCAAAAAGTATGGTATTCCCATGGTAACATAGGGGTGTTATAGCTGGACCATAAAGTTAGGCGGAGTGCTGTGGAATTTACGCCATTAAATGTGGTGTTGGCAAAAACTACTTGGAGTCCCTTGGACTACTGGAAGATCCAGGAAATCAGTACTTCAGGAAATCAAGCCAAACTCTTCACTAGAAGGTAAGATCATGAGGCTGAAGCTCAAATATTTTGGCTATAGCATATGGAGACCGGATTCTCTAGAGAAGACTCAGATGCTGGGAAAAATTGAAGACACAAGAAGAAAGGAACGAAGATAGATGAAGTTATTGAAGCAATGAACATGAGATTGATGAGGCTGAAAGGCAGTGGCTGACAGATGTGTCTGGAGCAGTCCATTAGGTCACAGAGTCAGACACTACTGAAATGCTAAACTACTGTAAAACCTTTTAAGCTATTAAGGATACAATCTTCCATCTCGTGCACATACTACCCCTAACAACTCTTAAGTTTTTGTTGTAAACTTGACTGCTCCTTTTTCTTTCTTGTTTGAAAGAAAAGTGAGCACATGTACATAGATGCAGCCAGTCGGTCTATTCTTTCTCTATGTAACTGTGTTATAGGTGAACTTGTTGCAGGTTTTTGCTTCTGTCGACAGGGAAGCTAGAAGCAGTGAATAAGAACAGGACGCCTGCTGTCATCTTATTATTTCTTAACTGGGCCACTATCAGTACTGACATTGTCCGTGTTTCTTTACAGGAAATTTAGTGTTTATCTCCAGATGTTTGTCTTGAGCGCTAGTGGTTTATATTGAAGTACTATTCCTATGCATGAATGTGAATGTAGTGATGTAATAACGGAGACCTTGCCTTGTCTATCCTTTGTTAGCATTGCACATTCTGGGCCTCATTCAATTGAGTCCTTCGGGAGATGCAGGCGTCCGTAAGGAGCTATTAAGTAATTTTGCTATGCAATTGGTGTCTTTTTTTATTTATTTTTTGCAGTTGCCGACCGGGCTCCGGCCTTTGATTCATTGCGATGGTTAACATCGCAAGTTACAGTCCGTCCAAGCCTTTGATCCTTCACGACCGCAAGAGTTACCATTGCAAAAATCGCAAATCGCTATTCAATTGCTCAGATTCCCCAAGTCCATAAATGTTTTCACACCCGTAAACGGCAAATGTAGAAGATTATCCTACGAGTGCTAGAGAGGACCCGCAAAGGGGTTAAAGACATATCTGTAGCACTGTAAAAGCATATAAAAAATAAATACTGCACTGTAAGTAACAGGAAAAGTGATGAAAGACATTGGAATTAATTGCACAACCGTCTCAAGCTCTCAAATCGTCAATAAAAAATATTTTTATTTTATGTTTAATTTTGGGGTTTGATCGATCTCGGGAATCAGTGTGTTAATACATATAGGGCCACCTACTGGACTAGAACAGTATCGGCATTCATTTTTATTATTTAGTATTACGCTGGTTTACGAGTCTGATCGCATATCGGATCCCGGAACCTGATTGTTTGACATGTAACTTCCATCTTAGACTGATGTAATGATGACGGTCTCATTTTCTTTTGGCCGTTTCTAAATGGGTAGTTACGGCCTTGCTTAATCATGTTCCTGCCCTGAAATGCTATGTTCGAGTGCATGGTTTATGGTTTCGGCTTTCGGCATGTAACTTGTGGACTTGTTCAATTGAATAGCACCGTAACTCAAGTGTGCTGCTGTTTCGCAGCAGGCCCACAGACATACAGTCTAGATCCTGGGACTTGCGGCCTCTGAATTGAATGAGGCCCTATATCTGATGTTATATATTCAGGCAGTGCAAGGATCACACTGACATGTAGCTGTTAGTACGGTATAATTTAGCTGTACTGTTATCAGAGTTATGGCCTATTCTGATGGTACATCTATTTATTTTAATTCTGTTCAGTAGGAAGCAAGTCCATCATAAAATTACAAGCTGTGTAATGACTGCAATTGCACATAAATATACAAAGATTTTCTGAACGGTTTTGTTTTCATCTGTGCTTTACTTTCCCAATTTGTTAGTGGTTTTTATTTGTTCATTATTTTAGTGATATACAAATGGCAGATGTGTCCTTAGATACTGTGTTCTTTAGCAGTCATTCCCATTACAAACATTAAGTAATGTTTTTAAAAAAATACAATTCATGCAACTCATAATTTTTTGTCTCTTTTTATTTATTTTTTATTTTCTTTTTTTAAACGTATGCTAGGGACAATTTATAATGGTTGTCACTGGAACAGTCCTTTCGTAAGCTATCGATTTTGTTTTAATGTATCACGGTTAATGTATATTATATTATATTATATATATATATATATATATATATATATATATTCCTTATCTGTATGCTTCATTAACATTAAGGTGTTTTATAAACGTTACCATATTTCCTGAATGATAGTACCTCCTTATGATCACATATCGTAAGAGGAGACTTTGTCACTGTTTCCAATGGAAGTGTTAATGGGACAATCAGGCCTCCCATCGATGTGTCCTTTAGTGTCTTCAGGGTCATAGCACCTCCAGAAGTAATGTGTTTGGACAAGCCTAGTAATATTCACGTGACCGGAATTAGTAAACAAATTGTTCAGTCTTCTTCCAGTACTGCATGAAATCATTGGCATTGCATGGTCGTTTGTATCTTAAACCCAAACAACAAACACTCTGTACATTGTACTAACTGCTTTTCTCCACAGTAAGTAATGCCCAAGATATACTCTATTGTTTTAATTTCAAGCTAAGTACATCAACTTGCTGTTCAGAGTATTTGACTGCATGAGAACATTGGGGGCCATTGTTTTGTCACAACAAATACTGACAAGTGGACTGTAATTCTAATGAGCAGATCAAAGCAATCAATTAGTAATCAGGAGCAACACATAATACAACAAAAAAACAATGCTGACTATCTCAGAAACTTGTCGCTTTTTAAATAGAAAAGGGGTATCCGTGTACTGCCAGTCCCTTTACTTTCCCACAAGTAAGCTTTCAATCTAACTATTATTTTTTTTTTTTTTACTGCATTGGCTCACAACCCTAGTTCTCACTGTGCTCAAGCAATGATATACTTATCTTGCAATAAAAAACATTCAGAACTGTATAACATTTAAGTGTAAAGGGACCATGCAAGACTTTCTTCTTTGTTACATCTCAAGGAGGGATTGGATATTGTTTCACATTGTTTTTTCTTTTGTTGTGTTTAAATGAAGGTCCCATAACAGAATAAACTGGTTTAAATGGGCGGCTTGTTCTTATGAGCCATACTTAATTGACAGTAAGACCTACCTTGTATAGTAAACTTCCTGATTTTACTTTTTTTTTTGTTTCCATGCAAAAAAAATGAAATGTAAGAATTTAAAGGGACATGCTATGATATATACATTAGAGACAATTGTAGTGGATTAAATAGACTATATTTCCATATAGGCACTGCTAAATGTTGAAACCTTTTAATGCATAGTTATATTTTTTGTTGTGTTGGACAAAACATTGCCCAGGATAAATATGTGCCTGTTGGCACCGTTTAACAGAAGAATGTGTTTTATTGATTTGCTGGTAAAAAAATAAAATTAAATCCAATCTATTTTTTTTAATATGCTCGGCTCTATTTTATTTTCTACGGTAGCCTTTCGTCTAAGGTTTACCATTTATTGCTTAATGGACCATAGCAGTTTTTGGAAAAATGTCCCATGTTTGATGTATGTAACAAAGACCATCATTAGCTACGTATGCCATCAGCTTAAAATTATTTTTCTGAGCTAGCATTATGCTTCTGTCCATCAAGTGTGAAACAGGCTTCATGTATTGGCACTTCGATGGAGGTGGTAAAAATATATAATAATAATCTGCATTTACTACTATATTACTGCTACTAAACAGTACAGCCTGTCAGAGATAATATGGGTCAATAACAAAGTGTAAAACGCTCTCATAATGAAGACTGATACATGGATGACTTGGCCAGATGGATTGGTTTCTCCAATCTGAGTGCTTTTCAGCATGATCAATATGATAACACATGGTATAGTCACCTCAGCGTAACTAAACATGGCCTTATTGACGCAACCTGGCCAGCCATTTGTTCAAAAGGTCTTGTGCTGGGTGATATACTATTGATCTATGTATAAAAACAACTAATGCTATATTTGGTGAATGTTTTGTATTGGTGCGCTAGCTTGTCCCAGGAAAGTATTTAAGTGGCCAAGTATCTTCAATCTTACCTTGATGTTTTTTGTTATAATGGGTGTTTTTTATTTACTAAAAAATGTAATATTCATGGATATATGAAAAAAAAAAAATACGCCTTTTACCCTTCCATTATTTATTGTCGTTGTGCACAACTACATGTCTAAAACATTTAAATATATAAGAATTCTATGTGCTTGCCAAATTTTTTAAGGGTTTCTAGCACTCTACGGAAATGCATCATTAAGTGTATTTTGGGCTTTAAATTGCCTTTCACCAGATTAATTACATGAGCCTGTAATTTCCTTCATGTTGATGAGAATGTCATCAAGATGTCGAAACAGCCGTCTGTGGGTTGATTATCTGGCTTGTGCACTTCCACTCTGGACTGTGTAAGAGGATGCATGTAAACATGAATTTGGAATCGGCGTGATACAAATGTGTTCTCTTTCTCTACAATACTATTTTGTGAACTGCACCAGCAGGATTATTAAGGCCTACACAGAGTTTGATGCAGAAACCTCTTGTTTGGCAACACAAGCCATACATTGGATTGTCTGTCTGATGCACTTTGTTCAGGCGCTCTCGCTCTTTCTCTCGCTCTTTCTCTCGCTCTTTCTCTCTCTCGCGCTCTCTCTCGCTCTTTCTCTCTCTCGCGCTCTCTCTCTCGCGCTCTCTCTCTCGCGCTCTCTCTCTCGCGCTCTCTCTCGCGCTCTCTCTCGCGCTCTCTCTCGCGCTCTCTCTCGCGCTCTCTCTCGCGCTCTCTCTCGCGCTCTCTCTCGCGCTCTCTCTCGCGCTCTCTCTCGCGCTCTCTCTCGCGCTCTCTCTCGCGCTCTCTCTCGCGCTCTCTCTCGCGCTCTCTCTCGCGCTCTCTCTCGCGCTCTCTCTCGCGCTCTCTCTCGCGCTCTCTCTCGCGCTCTCTCTCGCGCTCTCTCTCGCGCTCTCTCTCGCGCTCTCTCTCGCGCTCTCTCTCGCGCTCTCTCTCGCGCTCTCTCTCGCGCTCTCTCTCGCGCTCTCTCTCGCGCTCTCTCTCGCGCTCTCTCTCGCGCTCTCTCTCGCGCTCTCTCTCGCGCTCTCTCTCGCGCTCTCTCTCGCGCTCTCTCTCGCGCTCTCTCTCGCGCTCTCTCTCTCGCTCTCTCTCTTTCTCTCTTTCTCTCTCTCTCTTTCTTTCTCTCTTTCTCTCTCTCTCTCTTTCTTTCTCTCTTTCTCTCTCTCTCTCTTTCTCTCTTTCTCTCTCTTTCTTTCTCTTTCTTTCTCTTTCTTTCTCTCTTTCTCTCTTTCTCTCTTTCTCTTTCTTTCTCTATCTTTCTTTCTCGATCTTTCTTTCTTTTTCTTTCTCTCTTTCTCGATCTTTCTTTCTTTCTCGATCTTTCTTTCTTTTTCTTTCTCTCTTTCTCGATCTTTCTTTCTTTCTCGATCTTTCTTTCTTTCTTTCTTTCTCGATCTTTCTTTCTTTCTTTCTTTCTTTCTCGATCTTTCTTTCTTTCTTTCTTTCTCGATCTTTCTTTCTTTCTTTCTTTCTCGATCTTTCTTTCTTTCTTTCTCGATCTTTCTTTCTTTCTTTCTCGATCTTTCTTTCTTTCTTTCTCGATCTTTCTTTCTTTCTTTCTCGATCTTTCTTTCTTTCTTTCTTTCTCGATCTTTCTTTCTTTCTTTCTCGATCTTTCTTTCTTTCTTTCTCGATCTTTCTTTCTTTCTTTCTCGATCTTTCTTTCTTTCTTTCTCGATCTTTCTTTCTTTCTTTCTCGATCTTTCTTTCTTTCTCGATCTTTCTTTCTTTCTTTCTTTCTTTCTCGATCTTTCTTTCTTTCTTTCTTTCTTTCTCGATCTTTCTTTCTTTCTCGATCTTTCTTTCTTTCTCGATCTTTCTTTCTTTCTTTCTTTCTTTCTTTCTCGATCTTTCTTTCTTTCTTTCTTTCTTTCTTTCTCGATCTTTCTAATTCAATAGGAGCCCCCGGTGTGCCTTAGTTTTCCTTAGATATGGTGGTACCCAGGTGGTCTCAGGAATTCTTTAAAAACAAAATGGTGTTTTGTGATGACACTGTCTAAGTAAGACGCAAATAACCCTTAATGCATTTGAATGGACTGTGATGTGTTCCTTTGAGCCCTAGTGTCCCCTCTTTTTATGTGGATATAGTAAACAAGGGAGTAAACCTCAATCTGTAGATGTCAGCTTTTATATATTAGACGGGGCTCTTTCCTGTAAGTTAATGCATTTTCAGTTAGAATGTACATTGATAGTTCTATAAATTGTTTGTGTACAGTAAAGCATGTTTACACATTGATCTTTTAAAATATTCATATCTCAGCAGTACTTGGCGCTCAGGTTATTGTTCATGGCTGTTTCTGCAAGGTTAAAATAAAATTGCTGCAATTAATGGTAATTTTGTGCAATACTCTTCACTTTGTGGTTAGAACATAAACACATTCTGTGACTAAAGCTTGAAGATTATTACCTACGCATGTTTTCCTTTCCTTAGAAAATTGTCCTTTTTGGGACTTTGTTTTGGTACATTCTTTAATAGAAAAAAACAGACCTGTCAACTAATATATGTTTATTTTTATTTTTTTCAAGTTAATGTATAAAATGATTTCTAGAGAAGATTACTATTAAGGGGAAATCAAAGAGGTACACCTAGGCTTTAATTTAATGGTCAATAGTATCGCATGTAGAAAAGAAAAATAGCGTATGAAAGGAAAGCGAGAACATTAGAGTACAAGGAGCAGATCTCGGAGTTAGTTTTAATATAATATAATTTTATTCTATATAGAAAAAGGGGAAAAACAAGCTTAGGTTACTTAATATGGCTTAAAGAAATGGATAAAAAAAAAACCTCAAGAGTTACCTCCTTTTGGTGTTTTATCTGGTGAAAACATGGTATAAATTTAATAGGAAATGGGGATTGGTACCTTTTCACCCCCCATTAACTCCCATTATGCTCTTGAATTAGAGTGCCTTAAAGTTCAACTGGGAGTTATGGAATATTAATAAGCTCTCAGACTTGCTACTTGAGTGATGGTTAAAATCTTTTGAGATTTTGAAGAATGAAAATGGTCTACCTAAAGAAAAGTGGTTAGAATACAACTATTTATTTTCATTAATATCAAAACCAAAATAGAAACAAATAACTAGGCCAATTACAAAATTTGATACAAAACTTTTTGATAAAGATAAGAAAATTGTGTTAACTTGAGAGAAATCTACTTAAAGATGGCGTATAGTACCAAGCCTGATATCACAATTTACCACTGGAAACTCAATAGATTGGTGTTGGAGACGTGAAACCGAAAGGGGCTCCATTATACATATGTGGGGGAAATGCAAATATATTAAAAAGTTCCGGTCCTCTTGTTTGAGTAAAGTAGTTAATATTACCAAATGTGACCTCAAATTGACCTCTGAACTGATATTGTTTCACATAATACAGAGAAAATGTATTATAAAGTTACATTTATAACTATTCAAATATTACTAACAGCTAAATGGCTAGTCTGTCTCATAAAGAAAATGTGTTACCTCCCCTCATGGTGGTGGTGGTGTGGGGGTGGGTGTTGGGTAAGAGATATAGTATCTAGAATAGATGCATTGAAAAGACTTTGTAGAACATAATACTAATATTCAGATTAAAAATAATCTGCATCGGAATATGTGGAATCAATATATAAACTCCCAGCTAATTTGGACTCTTGGCTCCCTCGCTTCATTATCACTGTAACAGTATATCCATAGATGGACATCCAGATATATGTTCTTATTTTGTATTCATGAAATGTACTCTTTGTATAGAAAAAATATATTCTATAACCAAATCAGAATGAAGAGCTCTATTTTCATATATTTATTTGCTTTTGCAGAATTGAGCTATAGTCCCACTTTATATAAAGAGGATACTGTCATGTTATACTTTCCAATGCATAATAACCACGTGTTCTGGTTCTGTTACGCTATAAACGGTTGTACTTTCTCCCTGTACCACTCTTTTTTCCCCCCTCTATACAAGTTGATCTGCTCCGTGATTGCACTAGGCTAGGACACAATTTGTGTTTATATTCACTTAACCTTATATAGTGCTTGTTAATTTACACATATACAGTCCCCTATTTTGGCTTTGTATGTGAAACTTGAACTAGCCACAATGCTGAAACAAATGTTATAATACTACTACTAATACATGGAGTATGTTTTTATTTATAAATAACCTTTTTTTTTTACAGTCTTTTTTTCAGGCTTAAAACCACCTCCTGAGTTCCTTAGTTACCTCTTCAAATATGAATCTTTTATGTTGTACCACAAAGCTTAGCACAATTGGGGACACCAACAGAGTTCCAATTATGTGAATTTGGTTTTCATCAAAGCTATATTTTACTTGAGGATTCATGAATCTCCAAATCCTTTCTATTTGCTTTTTTATCAGGTCCCTGTTGAGAAAGCAGTATGTTTTCCTTTCAAAAATTTAATTATTTTATACTCCGATCCATCTGCGCCAATACTAACAAAATGGAATTACAAGTCCTCACAGCTTTGCAATAAACCCTAAATGCTTATAGTTATATAATTTGACTATATACTATATTGTAGCACTTATTAAGATTACAAATCCTAGAAAAAATGTATATCTATATGTTCACCTATGAAGTACTGAATACCCTGCCCAGAATTCTCAAATTCTGTATCCGAGGGTAGGGGCTATACAAGTCCAGAGCCACCTGCTATAGATTACAGGTTATCTACCCACAAGGACCTTTGGGTTCTTTGAAATCTCTGCATCAACACCCTGATATCTGTCTTCTGTATCAGTCAGGGTCTCTCCATCAGGAAGCAGCGATTCTAGGAGTCCCAGTAACCTTCCTGTGGTGTGGTAGTGACCAGGACAAGTTACTTGGAGAGTGGAGATCGGTTCAGTATTGCAGCCACCAGGATAAAATAAGAGAACATACAGTTTCAATATGTCTCAGCAGTGAACTGATTTATTTTTAAAATTACAGCAATATTTATAGCAGATAGACACAGAGGAGGTGTACATAGCACAACAATGAGAGGGTGTGGCAGACAAACACAAGAGATAAACTTCACATGGGGTCTAACAGCAGTTTCCTGAGAGTAATAGCCTTAACCTCCAATACATATCTGCCGTCTCTAGCACATATCCGACGTGATTAACTTAATCTGGCAAACAATGGAACAAAGCAGATTTACAAATACAATGGAGGTGTTTATGCAGATAATGCATTGCTGGAGCCAAGCAGTCTGTGCTTTTATGGTGGCTCAATGGCTGAACCCCCAGGCAGAGAAAAAGGGGTCTGTGACATTGCTGTTATATACCCAATGAAATACGCCACCCAGTTTCTTGGTGAAATTACCTGGTTTGTTCACAACACCATAAAGTGTATGTGAAAAAAATATAGAAAGAGTTAATGTAAAATTGGAATATGAAGTTGAAGTAAAGAATAGATTTAAAGGACTAGACACGGAAGATAGGAAAATCCTCATGTATGGAGATGTTTTGTGGTCAGTATTTGTCTGTCTTTTTTTAGAACGTATCCAATACTTTGCTGCCCCCTATTTTGTTCTCCTAGCATGACCATGGCCTAAATACATTGGAGTGTAGTGAAGTTTATGAAACTCAAATAATTGTACGGTAAGGGTTGACAACTATCAGCGAAGGAACCAGTTGGAAACTTTGGTTTACACCTATATCATTGTTACTAGACAGAGATTGAGTAAGTTCTTAAATATACATTTTACCTTAAAAATATGATAAAGGAGTAATAACATTTTGAAGGGAAGCTAGATTCCTGGGATTTGTTCAACCACTACTATACATTACAATGCTATAGTGTAGGACATGTCCAGCTATGTAACTGGACCCTTGTAGATTTTAATGATGGCTTCTAAGTTAGAGAGCTGGACATTATCAAGGTCTTGGACGTTGTCGTCGTGTCCTACTCTCCACCGGGACCCTATGGACTGCAGCACGCCAGGCACATCTGTCAGCCACTGCCGCTCTGAGCTCAATCATGCTCACGTTCATTGCTTCAATCATGTCATCTATCCATTTCATTATTACTCCTCTTTAAATATTCAGAATGCAAAGAACATATGTGACATTGTAATTTAAGAGCTAAGAAAAAAAATGTGATGCTCTATATGACGCCTGTAAATTGTAAGATTTGGTTCTATACATTCACATCCTTTAATACATGCTCTGCATTTTGTTGCTATGTAACATTTGGTTCGTTTTCTGGTCTCTCTGGGCTGTCCAAAAGATCTAAAATATATTTTGTGTTTGATAAAGAGCCAAATAGTCTGTGAGAATGATAAAGAATCTCTGATCGTCCAGCTCCCCATTTTCCTTTCTGTTTCTATTTTCTGCAGTAGTCTAGCTGCTAGCTTTTCTGTTTAATCTGTCAGCAGAGAGAAGTCGGGAGACATCTCATCTGTGTGTTCATTTATTTCTCTTCTAAAGCCTGGGAAACCATTCAGACACACAAGAAGGAATAAATTAGCTATTTGACAGAACATCAAGCAAAATCCTTAGGTTCTGTCTGCTAATGTAGCATTTATATGACACTGTATGTATTTAAATAGTTTTATTTACTCCCTACATCAACAGCAGTGTTTTGGTTAAAAATAATTTGTATCTATAGTACAAATTGTCTTGCAATAATATGTTGGTTTGTAATTTTATATGAAAATCGGCCTTTCTGATTCATCCTTTATGTGTTCAACTGTGATGAGACTGGTTTATTTTGGAAGAGCCTACATCACTCAAGAAGAGAAGACATTACCAGGGCACAAGCCGATGAATGACCGGCTAACTCTGTTGGTATGTGGGAATGCTAGTGGGGATTTAAAAATGTAGCCTCTACTAGTCTTTCACAGTGAGAACCCTAGTGATTTTAAAGGCAAAATTGTGATAAAAAGCAAGTTAAGTGCAACAGGGAGGGCCTACCTCAAAGCCTGTGTAACCAGGCAGTTCTTCATTGAATGGATGAACAAAGTGTTTGGCCACACTGTCAAAAAATATTTGGAGAATGGACAGACACTGAGTGCTATGTTAATAATGGACAGTGCTCCTGCTCACCCTCCAGGCTTGGAGGACAACTTGCTGGAGGACTTTAATTTTATAAAGGTGAAGTTCTTGACCCCTAACACAACTCTTCTGATCCAGCCCATGGACCAGCAGGTCATCTCAAACTTTAAGAAATTGTATACCAAGGCCCTCTTCCAGAGGTGCTTTGAGTTGAACTTGGATATTGAGTTGACAGGGAGAGAGTTCTGGAAGGACCATTTCGATATCCTCCACTTTGTCACTCTCTTATAGATGAGGCCTAGTGTGCAGTCTCACAAGACCATGAACTGTGGCTGGAGAAAATTGTGGCTAAAAGATGTATCTCTGAGAAACTTGGAGGCTGAACCTACTCCAATAGTGGAGGATGTTGTATTTCTCTGCAAGTCCACAGGCCTGGAGGTCATTAATGAAGATATCAAAGACTTCGTGGAGGACCATCTTCTGCACTGATCAAAAAATGTGTGCTAAATGTGCTGAATTGCAAAATTTTGTTGAAAAGTATCACCCTGACTAAGCTCTTGCAAACCTTAATGTGGCCTTGTGTAATGATCAAACAATGTATCGGTTCAGAAACATTCTGAAACAAAGGCAGAAGCAAATTTCTCTAGATTGATGGTTTACTGGGGAGTTCCACTAGAAACCAGAGTCTCCAACTGGGTTCAGTGATGTTAAGAAACCGAAAAGAAAGAGACCCCCTGAGCAAGTTATTGATGTTCTAATGGAAGAGGACTCTCCTTCCAAGCAATAACCTCTCTCATCCTTCTCCTCTACATTGTCACCATGCCATTAGGCCCTCAAATCATCTCAGTACAGTTAAAGTGATGTTAAATTCTGTTATTTGATCTAATTATTGTTCAAACTAAAATGTGACGTCTCTGGGGCTTGGAACAGATTATTTAAGTTTACGTTGATTCCTGTGGGAAAGGCTACTTTGGCAGTCAACCTGCTGCCCGGAACTGATTAAGGTTGAGAACGGAGTGCCACTGTATTTGTATTGGGGATTAATCTTTTGCGAGCACTTTTTGTAGTGTTACAGATATTCACATTGAATGTAGCAAGTGGATAAAGGCTGAGAACACTTCCCAAATTTTTAAAGCCAGGGCTTTCAAATATTCGGAGCATGTTCAAACCCACAGGGAGTAATTAGCAATGATTATTCGCTAGCAAAGATGAGAAGCATTGCGAAAGTGTAAAATCACAAAAGGTGATTGACAAGCAACAGTTAGAAATGTCAGTATAATTATAACTGGCAACAATGATACAGAATTTTAAGAGATGGAAGAGCAACACATTCAAGATGAGGATTTTGTCTTCTCACTAAGGATCACCTTTAAATGTAAAATCTATTTACTAGTACTGAAGTGCTTACATCTCAGGAGGCCTTTAATCCCTTTTAAGACTAGTGACTGTTGTATCGCAACACTACAGTGTGTATTCTTCACATTAAGGGGGATTTCTGGTTATAATTAACTTGCTCTTTATTTAATGCCTAATATAGGCTTTAATTGCGTGTCTGAGTAACCAGCAACACTGTCGGAGTGCACAGCTGGTGTTTCCTCCCAGAAACATCTGCAGCGGGAAATTAATTGTTTACTAGGGTTTAATGACTAATTCTACACAATTCAGGATGACAAGTGAGCTCTTTTGTCTATTTTGGATGTGCAGCAATAATTACATTGGCATATAGCTATTATTGTTTAGAAAATTGTGATTGGAAAATATCTAGGTTTATTTTATTTTTATGGGTACACTTTTTAGATTATATCTCATTACTGTGCATCATGTGTGCCCTTAGTAAAGTGTGTACTCAAAATGTAGGCAAACACTGAATAAAGGACCACTGCACATTGCAAAAAAAATATATATATGTTTGGAATTTTTGCTCGAAGAACATAATTAAGCAGGAAACCGTAATAGTTAGTTTTAAGTAAAAAAAAAACAAAAAAAAAAAAAACACTTTGATACATGTGCATGGCCCTGGAGGTGTCCATGATACGTTGGTGTAAATTGAGTGTTTACATTTCTGGAAAGCTGTGATTGCATTGATCCAACCTCATGATCTAACCCTCAGGATGTTATGGAACGAACACAAAATGGACTCATCTAGTCCTAAACAGTCTTCAAAATTCCTAAACTGTCTGCAAATGTTTTGCCCCCCATCTGCTAATGTTGTTGGTTTAATTCTTATTTGACAGAAGTATCTTTTGTTCTTATTTTGTTGAACCTGTTCCTGGTCCTCTTAATTATAAAGGATTCTAAACCCTTTTATCAGTACTTACTCAACAGACCTGCAAATAAAACTTGCTGTATACTGATAAGAGTAGTACTGTATAGTTTTAAACGTCCTTCATTTTTCTTTAAAAAAATTACTGAAGACAATTTTTAGCTATTTTTTTTTATTTTTTATGACTGATTTATTATTATGCCTGTTTATTGTCACATATTAAAATTGTCAAACTGCTATTTGTCACGTTTGTGAGCCTCGCAACGCGAGGCAAGCCGTTGAGGCATAAAAACCTTCGGAGCAATGAGCACCGAGGCCGAGCAGTTGAGGCATTGAAGCACGCAGAACTTAGGCCGCAAGCAGTTGAGGAACGCAAGACTCGGAATCTCGGGGGCAAAAAAAATTTAACTTGGAAAAATACGAATGTAATGGCCCAACTGTGGAAATCGAAAAACAACAAAAAAAAGCAATAATTAAACCACACTCACACACAGGGGAAGAGCCAGGATGCCTGGGAATGAGCAAGCAAATTAAAGCCCAATTTGCTGTGTTTCTTTGCTCGAAAATCAGCTAAGTGATAAAAAAAATGGCGGACGAAAGACGTAAAAAAATTTAAAAAGGAAATGAAAACAAGGCTAAGCACATTCTGACCTCTGAAAAATACCGAACTCAGAAAAATATGCGGGACTAAGAAAATACACAACAGCAAATACACTAACACTTGCACAAACAACGCCAGGAACGCAGGACTTTGAAAATAAAAGCAACGGAAAGATTCAGCAGACAGAGGAGAAACACACAGGGAAGGGACAGGGGAGATGCTGGAAAGAGACACATGGCATTCCCAAGCGCAAAACTTGCAGGTTAATGAACCCTACAATGAGCGGCCAGTACAGTAGACAGGAGGAAAGGTTTGCAATGAGCGCCGAAGGTGATCATTGTAAAGCATGAAAGTTGAAGTACACGAGAGGAGAGGCTCGCAATGAGCGCCGAAGGTGCTCAGAGGGCCAAAAGACTCACATTGTGTGGCAAACCGCATTGCCAGGCTTCAAATTTTATTGCCGCCATTTTTGATGGGCAAGTCGCTAGTTATTATATATTTTCCATTAATCTAACCATCAGTCTTTTTATAACTATAATATTATTTGAAAACTTTTTACATGTATTCAAACAAAGTATGTTTTTTTTTTTTTTATTATTCTGACATCTATATAATATTTAATGTGAGATTTGTAATTAGTGTTCCCTCCAATAGCATTATATATGCAATTAATGACACTGTCCTGTTGGTTTTAGCCACAGTGTTCATTCATTCTGATCGAACAATATGTTCGTCACCCTCTCCATACAATAGATAAGGGTTGGATGACAGGGGGCCCCTGGTGGCATGGGGCCCTCAGGCACATCCCATGTGGTCCCAGCCTGTTCTCTGGAGTACAGGCCCTTCCTCAACAATACAGTTTGTTATATATCTGTAAAACTAGAAGATAATAAACACATTGTACTCCTGAATACTACTCATTATCTATACCTTTATTTCCAATTCATTCTTCTCCTTTATTGATTTTACCATTTTGCTTTGGGCAAAATTAAAACCGTGAAACACACTGTGAGCCCCTTTTAATGGGCTGGATATGAGGCCCTTCAGGTGAACAATTTGCCAGTCACTACAATAGATAGTGTGTGTAATTGTTATGTCCCTGCTGCTGCTTGTTATCTTTATGCTGCTCTGTGATCAGGCTGTTGAACATTTGCTTATTACTTATATAAATACTGTGATCACTATGACTACCTCTTACACGTCTAACATTAACCTAAATCAGGTATTTAGGAAGGGGTTTTCAATTTTGCTCAAAAAACAAAACTTTTTTTCTAAAGCACCTTTTTATTGTGCAGTGTGTATGACATTTCTTCCGGTTGACTGTATAAAATATGTATGGTTCTCTGGCTTCTTATTTTGTGAATGTAAAGGACCAAAGTTTATTTGTTTTGTATGTTTAAAACAGCATGTGTTAAACATTACCAACATTGTTATTTGCATGAAAAGAATATTCAGTAAAGATTATTTAAGTTTCATTGTAACATGAAGTGTATATGTGTGTCTGTAGGTTTCATTGGCAGACAAGTATGACGAACATTTATATTACTGCTCATTGGCTAACCAGGGAAAGCCCCCAGATCGGTTAAATGTTTGGACCAGTATGAAAGCTGCATTTGAAAATAGAAAACACATTATCACATATCCACCTTCAGATACAGCAAAGAACACAAAATGTTATCAATGCCCATTATTATTATTATTATTATTAAGTTTTATTTGTAACGCGCCAACATATTCCATAGCGCAATACATGGGATAAAAAACAAGGAAAAATATAGCATTAACAACCTTCCAAAAATGGAGGACCCTGTTTTGAGCTTGTCCATTTATTTATGCCTCTGTCACACTTGCATGCATTCGCCAGAACACGTATCTCATGGGATATTTCATTCTCTTGTATGATTTTGCCCAGATAAAACCTAACATTTTTGTATTTCTTTTTTTTCTTTCAGTTTTGGTAAACAATCTGGTGGAAAGAGAGGTTGTGACTGCATAGTTCTGGAGCCCTCTGAAATGATTGTGGTAAGAAGGCGCTTTACTTGTTTTATACATGGTATGCTGGGGTGTCACACTTTTTATTTAGATATAGTAATTGTGTAAGAACACTAATATTAGCAGATAAAGGTGGAGGACAGCTACACACACTTTCTCACACACATTTGTTTCTTTTTAACTGGCCCTTTCATGTACCTGCCTTGCATTAGAATGGTTCCATTATTACCTCTCTACACATGTCATAGACATCTAACCCAAACAGATGATATCCATAAAGTGACCTGGGAAAAAGAAGCCCCTCAAATTACTTTTGTATGTCAGTAAGGAACAGTTTCTGTGACGCTATGGACCATAGCACGGTCCACTGCCCTTCTGATCTCCGTCAGGCTCATATTGTAGCCAGGTACCTAAGATTGGAATGCCACAGCCTTAATACAGATCAGCTAAGTAATATGGAGAAATGTAAAACACGGGCAGGATTTCCTGTTTGCGAGCAAGCTATCTCTGTTCAGCTGGACATAAGGTGGAGTCCGAGTACAAGGGGTCAATCGATCAGAGTGACTTCAGAAGTACAAGATGTGTGCCCATTAGTGGCTCCTCAGGGTCACACTTGATCGTTTGTATCTGACACAGATTGTATACAACTATTTTCAGGGAATTGTAAAGATGATTTTAATATATCTACAAAGCAGTATTACCATTTCAAGCATGCAGACAATAACTGCACAAAGCCCGCTGTCTGTGCTTTAGGATCTAGTCTGTTAGTGACTGCTCTTCTGTGTATAAGTGTAGCACATATAGGTCTGTATAATGTTCCATTACAGTGACAGCCGGGTGCATTTGGTTCTGTCTGGGTAAATAGAGTTATGACAAAGGAGATGTCAGCTTTTCCTTTCTTGGGTCTGGCAGTCTGGGCTGATAGTTATTCAGTATTGTACCTGTCATCCTGTCTCAGACACACTCTCCTGACAAGCATTGTTGCTTCCAGATTTCCTTCATCTG
>CM050167.1:239845914-239883414 GCA_027410445.1 Discoglossus pictus
CAGCCTAAGGCACATATTATTAATGTTCATGAGGTTAGATTCCTGTAAAACTGCCATCTAATGTACACTGGCAATTATGTGTGACATTTTTAGAGCTTGCTGGAGAATAGATTTCTTCCACTGCAGAGTTAAGTTACCTATTTATGTAATGTGACCTAATGGATATCATCAGGTAGGTTTAAACATGTGTGATTCTGTGTAGTAAGATTGCTCCAAGTTGGATGCCTTCAAATATTGTATGTATTCTCCAAATAATTTCGTCAAAGGAGCACTTACATATTTCCACATCCTTTTCTATAAAAAAATCCCTTCTCCTTTCAGCAAGCTTTATTATACATGAAAAATATAAACATCCTACAGGAAATGTAAGTTAGTCAAGGGAAAAATATCCTGTCTCTTAAAGGCTCTTGAAAGTGCTACACAACTCTCAACTAAACGCTCATTCCTACAGACTATTCACTTATAGTGCATAGACAATCATATGTGTCTTATAGTGAGGGAAATGGCCCTTTAATAAGTGCTCTTCGTGGGGTAAAAGAACACAAGATTCTATGTTAAAATTATCTATTGCTGCTTTTTTTTAAATTTCACTAATAACCGCTAAAAATATACAGTTTTAGGTCTGTTTACAAACACACTCCTGACTGTTCCATGATTAACAACATCTGCAGAGACAGAGTGGTGAAGGCTCCGTGATCACAAAGATTTATAGTTTCTCCCTAAACTCCAGGAATGCAGAAGGAGATGTTAACCCTCAACTGTACTGTTTAACTGGTTCCAGCAGTCTTTTATTTGCACAGTTGAAGTTGTAAAGGGTTAACTCTTTTGCTTATGCTCTATGCACAGAGCTCTTGCTGTCAGTCTGTCAGGAGGCATGCCTAATTCTTATGTAAACAGACACTTCATTTATGATTTGTTCTGTGAAAAAGGCACGTATTTCAAAAATTCAAAAAGTATTTCAATATGTTTTTAGGATAATTTTTAAGTGGTGTGCTCCAAGTTGTGCTGAATTGAGTGACCTTTTAAGGTTTCTGCATAGCTTTTATTTGTTCATACTGTGCCCCGTTACAAATGAATGGATCTTTAAAGTCCTGTGGAGCATCACTGTACCACCCTCTTTGGTTGTGCCAGAGTCTGAGGCTAGAAATGCTTTATAGACGTCCTGTGTCACTGGGTACCATATGACACATTTGCCTTTAAAGAGTCATGAACATATGATGCTGACATACAGTACAGAAATTGATGATAAAGGGACACAAATATATTTTTTCTTTTGTTTCATCAGAAATAGGCTATTGTCACAGTGTATTTTCTTTTTTTCAAATAATGGTCTCTGAGCACAACAACATATTCAGAAGTTTAACTGCTTTGGCGCTTGCCATCTGCTAGTTAATGAGATCTACAGACTCCCTACATTTCCTTTTTAATTTCAGTGAAGTTTTACTTAATATTTTTATTTTAAAGTGCCCATGCCCCTTTTTAATGTTTTTTTTTATTAATTTTTAAAACCTGTTTAGCATTGTCCGTAGGACTTTGTTTATAGTATATGTTAAAAATTTACTTTTGGCTCACTACATTTATTTTTCTTTTATCATTGCACATATATCTATACTCATACGTCATAGCCTGGCTCTTAAAGGTGTATAGACGTTTCCTGGAATATGAATGCATCTGATGGAGCAAAATCATTAGAGTTTGATAAAAAAAAAAAAAAATAAACATTAATAAACTTACGCTAAAGTTTGCACAGTTCTTTGGTTTTCTGGCAGTTGATTTTTTGGGAAGAAATCCAAGCTAAATTAGTGTAAAAGTCATAATTTATTGTGGCCAATCAGAGGCAGCTACGATATTGTAGCAATGTCTGGGGATTCAGTCTCTGAAGCAAAGCATCATGGGATGCGTAATCTTTTGTAACCACCACAAGGAAACAGCATAGGCAATGCTGCTCTGGATCTCTGAACTGTGCTGCTTTTGGTTTGAAGGTTAGTACAGTGTTAAAAAAAAAAAACGTACTTGAATGCAGTGTCGCTACTGGGCAGTACCAGGTTCCTATGTAAGCACATCTGGGGGGGTGGAAACAAGTTTTTTAAGTAAAATAAATCTGTGTGTGTATATAGAATGACTCCATGTAATGTGTGTGTCTGATATGAGCAGCATATGTTTGATTAAAGAAAGGTAAAACCAGGGGAACTTACATATACCTTTTAAGAAAATGTTGGCTGAGTCATCAGTAGATTAGTTAGCTCCGGCACTTATAAATCGTATAAATCTGTCAACCCATCACTTAAAAAAAAAATAGAGCCATTATCTACTATTAAATGTAAAACATATTATTTTCTACAGTACTGTAAAAATAGCTTCAATATTTAGTTTACTAGAAAGAAATGTAAAGTGTATTTAAGGTGCTACATTTATACTGGTCAGATGTTTAATATTCAATTCGACCTCACTTACTGTAACCTGTAGCTAAGTAAATAGAGACTAATGTCGTGCAATTAGCCCAGCACTAGAATGAATGTAATTCAGTTCTTGTTCCTGTTACACTGGCCAAGGCCTCTCTTGTAATGAGGCGTGTGCTGCCCGCTGGTGGTTGGCAAGTGGGTGGAAATGCTTTGTGGACATTGCACAGTCACACTGACTTCATGTTTTGTAAAACTCACTGACCTTTGTTGCAATGAATCAGTAATAAAGTGCTTTTCACTTTTTACATTGGTGTGCTCCACTATTGTTTCTTCCCTAGACTCCAAGGCCCTCATTCAATTGCAATTTGGCCAATTGAATAGCGCTCTAAAAAGGCACATAACATATATTTTTTAAAGAAGTTTTTAGTTAGTAAACATCTATCCAAAATCAAGGTTTTTACTAACTAAAAACTTCTTTAAAAAATATATGTTATGTGCCTTTTTAGAGCCCTATTCAATTGGCCAAATTGCAATTGAATGAGGGCCCAAGAAGTGCATCTGACCACAGATTACCATGCTGCTCACTAAAGTATCACATTTATAATATGCTGTTCTGGCAGACTTGACAATACAGAAGATGTTTTTTCACAGCTTATAATTTTATATAAGCATTATTTTTTAGCTTTTTTTCTTCGGCTTTGCAGGGCAGCAGGCATTTTACTTTGTTCTCAATTGAATTAGAATATGTGAGGAAATGTGAATTTGGATAATCTCTCTATTGAGTTCTGTTGTAAGACTGCCACTTTATATAGCCACTTGGTAATAGAATTTAATACATGGGATAACCCTTCCCCTCAAGTTACAGGCAAAGCAGCAGTACAATATCAAATCTCCCATGGCACAAACAAAGTTAGTGAAATATAAGATTTTTTTAAAAGATGCATTTATGGCCCTTCCTTAGAGGAGAGCGCTGTTGGTTTGTTATGTAATTCACAAACATGGAGTGTTTACCAAAGTACAAGGCCCCTTTAAGTATGTCCATGATGTGTGTATTCACACTATTACACGTTTACATTTACTCATCTCTCTAAATTTAATGTGGGAGTCATGTTCACAGTGCCCTTTGATTGGGTAGCGTACTATACATACAGAGTCATATACCTGAGTGATCTCTGTTTTTGTGCAGCCACAAACCCAAGTGTTTGCCCAAGTGCTCCGCAAGACCAAGTGCACCGCAAGACCACTGAATGTAATGCACTGAATATTACTGTATATCTTTTATTTGTCTCGCTGTCGCACTGGAATCCTAACACATAGTGAAAATAAATGTTTAGGTAAACCAATACAACAAACTGTATGACAGCTTAAAACTGAACATACAATGCTGTTGTAATACTACACAAATAAAATGGTTTCTGTAAAAAAAAAAAAGCAAAGTCACTTGTCACAGTGCAAATAAAATGTCAGACGGTCGGTTTACTTTGTATAGTATGTCGCATAAGATTTATTTTGCTTTACAGTTTGATTTTTCACATTCAGTACGGAATAGAATACAAAATATTAAGAAATAAGACTCTGTTGAATGAGACATAATAATTAACTAGTTAATTAATTAAACATGTTGGTAGTCAGGGTTTTACTGGTTTAGAAGCATTATTAATAAAATATGTCAAATATTGTGCTAATTGCAGAAAATAGGTTCCAGAACAAAGCATTGTAACGAGCGCATCTGCAAACACTTTTTCATTTCAGAAATGTGAAGTTTTTCCCAAACTACAGTATTCTTTTAAAGAAAAACTGTTCAGGAAAAAAGGCACTTGTTTTGCATTTATTTGTATTATCCTATATTTGTAATGCACCGACATATTCTGTAGCGCTATATAGGGGTTAAGTACAAGGCATAGACAATATTAACATACATAAATGGAGGGCCTTGTCTTTGAGCTTAAAATCAAATGCACATAGTGCTTTCCCAAAGCACATAAGAATAAAACTCGATCCATCCTGTTATGGTGTCGGGACAGGTCCGCTGCTGCAGTGCACCCTCCAACTGCTAGATGGCGCTACCAATTTTTATTACGAGAGAAGTTCCAAGCTTATAATGTTAACCTAACCCTTGTCTAACCCTCACCATAACCCTAACCCCAACCCTTACCCTAACAGTATACCTAAGCCTTGACTCTATGATATGGCACTGGAATCTCAGCAGTGTCATCTTGCATATGCTCACCGCCACTGCTGCTGCCTTGCTACCATAACAGGATAGGACCTGAAACTCCGAGACTTAGAAGCAAAAGTGGACAAAATAACAGTCTTGAGTGCAGTAAGTCATATTGTGTTAGTTACATCACTTCATGAGAACTGGATTATGAGGGTGCGTTTTTTTAATGATCAGTAGAGGGAGGGGTAGTGGTGGAGGAGGGGACGGGGAGAACTCCGTAGACTTTGTTATATACTTGGATTAGACTGAAATTCTCCATCACAGGGCCAAGTGTAAAAGCCCATTTCACGTACTTCAATCAAAGTATCATGGATGCCCCTAGAGTCCAGAAGAGGCATCAAACTATTGTTTCTAATTAAAAAAGCTTCATGACTTTTCCCTGCTAAATGATGTTCTTGGTCATTGTTGGACTCCAAGGGCCTCATTCTATTAGCGGCCGCAGCCGTTGCGGGGCCGCAAGGACCGGCCGCAAGCTATTCGGCTATTCTATTCCCTTACGGCCGGGGGCTCCGGCAGGCTTGCGGCCGGTGCCTTGCTATCTCTTGCGGCCGCTCGCGCCGGAGGAAAGCCTTTGATCTAAAACGGCCGCAAGAGTTTCGGCCGTAAGAAATTCCTATTTGCAATTAAATTGCTCCGGGAACCCTCTCTGCAAGGCTAAAAACTAACCGCAGCTTACTTGCAGGAAAGAGGTCTCGCTAGCACCAATTAAGCACATAAAATAGCTCAAATAAAGCCATCCTGCACTTTGAGAAGACTATAAAGGGATTTTAGGTGTTAGAAAAAATAGCACATAATTATCCGATACTCAAATCCGTAAAATATTTTATTTTTACTATCCGTAAAATATCCATGTAAAAAGTCCAGAGTGCTTGGAGCACCTCAGATACACCCACGCCGCAGCCGGTAAATAAACAGTTAATTCGAACTCGGGTTTGGGCTGATGTGCAAGCTTGAGAGTGGGTTCCTTTTAATCCTCATGTCCCCCAATATGATCCCTAGCATTTACAGAGCTGTACAGTGCAGGCTTGAATTTATTTTGGAGTTTTTAGATTTCACAGCTTACGGCCGGTTCCAAGATATGCGGCCGGCCGTAAGGGGAGATCCTTGCGGGGCCGTATAATAGAATCGCGAGTTAACTGAACCCTCGCAAGGAATCGCAGCCTTACGGCCGATTTACGGCCGCTAATAGAATGAGGCCCCAAGTTTTCAAACATATATTTTATTTATTGCGCACATTAAGTGTAACAAACAATGAAGCAAGATCCACCCTAGCCTGATATGTGTGCTGAGGGTGCCGCAACAACGGCTATTGAATCCAGAACTAGAAAGGATGGTAATAAATCACACCTGGTGAATGTATATGTTCTTCCTCCTAGTCTGTTGTTCTTGTTGTGTTGTCCAGTAGTGCCCAACTCTGAGACCCTATGGACTTCAGCATGCCAGGCACAATAATTATGTCTCTCTTAGTGCTTTTCCATATGGTTGCAAGAGTGGGTTGCCAGTTCATTCTCCAGTGGACTGTGATTTGTCTGACATCTCTGCTAAGATGTGCCTATCTTGGGTGACTCTGCATAGTGTAGCTCACAGCTTCACTGAAGTACAAAAGTCTTTACCATGCTGTAATTCAGTTATTGTCTCTCACAATTTAATGTAAGTTTTATACAACACAAAATACTTGGAGAACAAAAAAAACAAAACATTTTGACAGTTTAAAATGTGTTTTTTTTATTTTTTTATTCATGAATTAAACTTGGTTGTGTTTTCAATTCAGTGAAGGCACAAAGCTTATAAGAAGTGAGATTTTAGCCTAGATGCTTGTTATTATTTGAGACTTACCCCAAAGTCCATATTATTGTTATGAGAATACTGTCTTTGAAAGGGTTAACCTATCTATCTTATAAGGTTAGGAAGTATATGATGTCTATATCCGTCTATCTGAAGTTATTAAACAATATCTGCAATGTGCTGGACATGAATATATTCCATGGCTAGCCATAGCGCACACTGAGCGGACATGACTTGGCAGTGTGCTCTGGCTCGCACCATCCTCACACTGCAGACAGTGTTCTTGGTGACTAGAGCGTATGTTGTAGTTAATCTGATCTGATTAAATACCAAGTGTCAAAAGCTGCGTCTCATGAAGTCACTTGTAATTAGCCAAACAAGGCCCACCCGGGGGCTGCCATTAATTGTCAAATTAGGTGTGAAAGGCAAGGCCACTTGCTCACGAACATGGAAGAACTGGTGTGAAAAGCAAGGCACTTGAAACATTATGCCAGGGCAGCAGGAGATCTGCTATAGTGCCCGCATGGCATGCTTTTCATATAAGCTTGATTCGAGGAGCAGGGAAGATGCACTAAGTGGGTTTATGCAGGATACATTATATCCGCTTCTTTCTGGTTCCATTTTATTATTTTTTTTCATTTTAAAAACTGGTTATACCTATTGATACTACATTGAATAATTTCTGAAATATTTAGAATTCTTTTTCTGGGTCCTATGCTAATGTTGAGCTTAGTATGCTTTGCTGCCAGATAGCATTGCAGGTCTTTATCTCAGCGACTTCATAGACAGACAAGCAGGCTGTAATTCAAATTAGCAAATCAAAGCAACTAATTGTTAAGCATGATCCACCCTTTTGCCTACAGCAATAACAGCATGGAATTTACCAGGATTTGAATCGCGTTCGCATGAAAAACTCTTCTCTTTAAGAATATCCTAAAAACGGCTTTATTTTGGAGTAAGAGAGTCCCTTTAAAGGGCTCTGAAGTCACCATATGTCCAAGTAGAGGGGGAGAAATCATCCAGAATAATCAGGAAAATAAAAATTTACGCATTTTGCTTCTTGCCCATTTATCTTCCAGAAACGGAGATTGCCGTTTGCCAGGATCTTTGTCTTTTTAACACTGAGCAACAGGCCAGCATTTGCACTTTCTTTTTTCACCCTCATCAATAGGTCCTTTAGTTCCTCCTCGTTTTCAGCCGCCATACTAGTATCATCAGTGTATCAGAGGTTGTTGATGTTTATCCCAGCAATATTAACTGCGGCTTTGGATTAGTCCAGCCTAGCCTTACACATTATGTATTCCTATAAGTTTTTATGAATAAGGTAACAATATACAAGCTTGTCGCATTCCAATCTTGTACAATTCAGTTATTTCATGTTCGGGTCACTGGTCCTGTTTATCCATTTGGGGGGGGGGGGGGGCAAACACACTGCAGTGGGTTGCCAGTTTCTTCTCCAGTGAGCTGCTATGTGTCTGACCTGCCCATCTTGGGTGACCCTACATGTTCTAGCTCACAGCTTTATTGAGGTACAAAAGCCCCTTCACTATGTCAAGGTAGTGATCCAGAAGCATTATAACCCCCCCTATTTGTCTGATATTTGTCAATTTTCAAGCCTATTTAAAAATAAAAAAAGGTAGTAGTAGGATTCATATCCATTTGTGCCATTTGTCAGCCCAAGCACCTTACCACAATATATATATATATATATATATATATATATATATATATGTATTTATTAATCATGTGTGTGCATTTTCATAGAGGTTAAAATGCAGTGCCCTCATTTTTTTATTCAATGTAATTCTGCAAATGAGCATCCTTCCAATATGGTTTCATTGTGTGGGAAATATATATTAACTGATGTATTAATATTTTGCAGAGCAGATAAGAAAAGATATTATTTGTAAGCAGAAATGAAAGATGAGGGAGGAAGGGATTTTTTGAGCTGGGGAAAAAAATATTAATTGCGGTATATGCAAAAGTTTTATTGTGGGTGTACAGATGATGCTTGAATCTACAAGAGAGCCCTAGCGGACATGCAGCTAAGTAAATAGGTTCTTTTTTTCAATTGCTGTTTCCTGGAAGGAAATTGTGGCCTCCAGCTCATTGTCTTCACGTCACACATAGAGACATAGCAGTTGTGTAAGTTACATGAGTTAGGACTGAGTGGGCTACTAACTGTGCCTCCATGTATGCCTCATGAGCCTCCTAAAGCTGCACAGGCTCTCACTGATATGGAGAAACTGGATGTATAATCAGGAACCTGACCATGTTTTTCAGGTGGAGAACACCACAGTAAAAAATGAGAACAACCTGCAAAGAGAGACGTCTCTCAGGCAGTCCCGCCGGCGCTTTCGGAAAGTCAACCAGCGCGGAGAACGCCAAACCATCATAGATAACGGGGAGTGTAGCAGATCTGTACTGGTGAGTTACTATATAACATGTATAATGGTGATGCTGATGAACTGTACTTGCACATGGGGTCTTCAAGATGTGGGGTCTGCTGACATTTGCTGATGAACCCTTTTTGACAAAACAGGTTAACAAATAACGTAATAGTCCCCTCACTGGGGCATAACCAACACTTAACCCCGTAGTATGTCTGGCCCCAAACATGGCAAGATCTGCCCGCTTGATTCCCTAATTCTTTTTGTAATTTACAGCTTCTGCTGCCAGTGTAAGTGGTTTTCATGATAAATCTGTTTTAGTTCACCATTTATTAACATTAAAAATACATGTGCAAACAGCAGCAAAGCTTTAGCCAGAAAATATAATTTAAAACCGTTTTTCTAAGTAACGGCTGCTGCTGTACCCTTCCTCACACATCTTATTGCCCTAAGCATTACTGGAAACAAATACTTTCAAGTTAGTGGGCAGGGTGGGTAACCTAAAGAATGCTCAGTTTGGAGATGCGGGGGCTGTATGTGGTTGTAACTATAGCCTCCTTATGGTATGGACCATAGTCCAAGTTAACCACTCGGCCTAATCGTTCGTTCTCTCAGTTGAAAATGTGTTTTCTTTTCAGTAGTGCTCAGGACAGTAAGAGAGGTATAGAAGCAGTCATTAATGAGACAAACTGTTTTTGCATTATATTTTCTGCTGTTTTGTACACCGCTTTTTGGTGTCAATGGTGTACAAACAATTTGATTTAACATTAAAAAGCTCTTACACTGGCCTTTTAAACACACTAAATGAACCAGTCATAACCTATAATTATTATTTAAAGAGTGCTTCTGTATATACATATTTATAACTATTACTTTAGTCAGTATTTGAGGTTTTCTCTTGTTCTAGTATCTCGTTATTCCATGAAAGTTCTATCATGTTGAGCTTTATCATATTGGTGACTTCACTAATAAACTCTGCTTCATCCAGTATAGATATTTACAACCCAGTGTGTGCGGAGACAGGTCATGAGAAGATATTTTGTTTGAGATATGTTTGTATAAATGCTCAGTGAGTGACATGACATCATATCAGCTGGTATCCTGTGCTGCGGCTCATAGTAATGTACGTGATGTGTCCATGTGGTTATCTCTTATGGTAAACCTTTCTTACATGTGCTCTCACTGACATTATTATACAACTTGTGTTCTTGATTAAGAGAAGTTGCCAATTGATCCTAAGGAGTGAACTATGTAACACACAATGGACATTTAGCTTTTATATTCTGTATTTCCTATTCTATTCTTGTTTTGTAGATCAGGTTTAGCGGCCTACTGTAGGGGACATTTTTTTAATGTTCATTAAAATACCATTTTGCATAATGTCAGCCTTTTTAGTGGTAAGGTCTCTCTATAAATAAGATTAAAAGGTTTTAAGATCTCCGAGGAATTGAAGTAAGTAAATGGACAATAAATGCAGTTGGCAAGTGAGCTGGCATTTTCCAAACTGTACTTTGGACAAGTCATATTCTCTTTAAAGGGTTCCTGTCAACCCAACAACAGTTGGTTTAATCTTAAAGGACATTGAAAAATGTCTGTATATTGAAATAGCTGTTTTCATTACAGTAAATCATTCATGAGTGCGTGTTTGTGTGAAATCGAACTGCGCGATAACATTGGGGTACATTTAACACAGAAGCTGACAATCAGTCACGGACCTCGTGGGTTAAGACTATGCCACTCGGAGGCAGCAGCAAAACGGCAAGTGTCCGCTAGATGGTGCTGTCACAGTTTGAAGGTAACCAAGAAAGGGGAAACGGAGCACCCGGTAAAACACTCCTCACCCAACCACCCACATCCAGAGCCAGTAGCCCTCCAAGTCCCACCCCCCCTCACCCCGTGTAGTCCCCCAAGTCCCACCCCCCCTCACCCCGTGTAGTCCCCCCATCCAGAGCCCAGGAGGGGCCTTGTGTCTGGAGCCCCCAGCAGCCCCCATCTATAGCCAGGAGGGACCTTGGTGCGTTAGGAATCCATTTATGTTTTCCCTGGGGCAGTGCCTGCAAAACAGAAATAGCGCCATCTAGAGGCCACTTGCAGTTTTGCTGCTGGAGCTGAGTGGTGTAGTCTTAACCCCCAAGGTCCTGTTACTAATTAGCACATCAAGCCATCTAATTAGAATTTAGAATATGCTCATTTGCAGCAGAACAGTGATAAATATCTTCGGAATTATCTTTCTTTCTATGCGTCCCTGTAAGTTTGTTCCATACTTTCTTACAGGGAAGTCCATTGCATATCTGAAGTTAATAAATGACACTTCAAGATGCTATGTAAACATAGATTTGCAGTGTAGACTCTACAAATTAGTCACAACCGAGATATCTGGGAAGAAAACGAGATCTATTTGATTCTTCTTTGAATAAATATGCATTTTATGTAGAAATCTCCATTTCCAGGATATTGTGGGTGCCACATAGTTGTCAGTGCTGCTTGTAAAGTGTCACCCAGTGTGGACATGTGGCATATAGTAGGGACAAGGCAATGGTCATTAGGAAACACAGAAATCTGCCTGTGGTAGTTTCCTTGTGTGGTTTATGTCAGTGGGTGATTAGTAGATGATTTTCCTCTTTTGGTTACATACAGAGCAGCCGCGTCTGCGGTGTGTGGAGCGTTTCCTGCCTAGTCTGAGCTGCAGACTTCCTGCCTCCTTGCCCTGGTACTGCTCTTATACAGACCAACTCATTACATGTCCGTGCCAAGCCCCCCCCCAGGCCCACAGCAAAAACACAATCTATTGATTTAACACAAAAATATTCCATGTGATACTTTTACAGGGTGAATATATGTCTACAGCAAGTGCTTGGAAATCGGTTTATTCTCTTAAAACATTCTTCTTAGTGTATATCTGAAACTAAAAGCTGATGCTGAGAAAATGTCTCACTGGACTATTGTGGCTGGATTTCTTATAGTGGAAGCACTTCTATTCACTGCCCTATTTCTTTATTATAAGACTTAAAATATAAATATATTTTGCATTTTTCATAATCGTCACATTGTGACGTATGTAAGAATTTAACAGCAATACCAGGTATGTAATCCATGAGCATAAACACATGTTTAGATAATATCTTACTTGTATTGCACTACAATTGTGTGGGCTGCCATGTTACAGTTTGCTGGATAAGTGACTATTTTACTGACTGATGCCCTTCCGTTTTAATGTTAAAGCTACAGTATATCAGGCTTTTCAGTAGGATTGAGTAGAAATGTTATTGCATCCCATTACCCCCAAAGGTGGCTAATCCAGTTAAGTAACAATGAAAGTGTTAGCTCTAGTATTGAATACATTCGTTAAATTAAAGGCTGTTTTTATTTCTTTTTTTACTTTCTAGAAACATTTTGCCCATTATTAAGCCAAGTTTTTCTAAAGATCTTAATACATATGTGACATATAGGTGGTAGTTTAACAATCTGAACTAGATGTGAAAGTATAAATGATAACACAAGAATACCTGAGCATGTATGAACCATTCTTAACCATTATGTATATGTTCAAGTACTTTGATACCCAAATTGTATATGTTGCCACACTTAGTGGGATATAATATGATGTACTAAATCTGTATACAAGTCACTGGTGTAACTGCACAAGTCAGGCTTTGAGGGCCACAGGGTGATCTATACTAGATCAGGGGTGTCCAAACTCAGTCCTGGAGGCCTACACACAGGCCTGGATTTGAATATATCCTTTCTGTGCACAGGTGAGTCAGTCAGTGATTGACTCTCCTGTGCACAGCAGGGATATCATAAAATCCAGGCCCGTGTGTGGCCCTCCGGGACTGAGTTTGATGATCTAGTGCAGGGGTGCCCAATCTGTGAAATGTTCTGTGGACCCACATGAGGTTAAGAAGGGAAACACAACACATTGGTGATCTTCTCTAGCAGGTGGTCTAATGTGATGTAACTTCAGAATTAATAGACCTGCAACAATAAGTATTGAATCTATTATATCTATTATGGTCACAGGATAGTATTTGAGTCTAGGGCACAATGATGGTGAGGCTGCCAATATTAAGTCAGGCAAATCAAGCCATTGGTTTTACTACATTATCACACAGGGACAGGAAGCAGACTTCAAATTGGTACTTGTGATTGTGCACTGCACTGTGGCATAAATAATGCTAAAATAATATGGCACCTAACTAGAGATGAGTACACATGCTCTCTTCAAGCTTCACATACAATATGTTTGCTTTCTTGTATGCCTCCACTTTCACTAATCAAGCCATTCACTAGATAAGAGGCTGCTATAAAGCTGTTTAAATAATGGGAACCAGCAGTGATGAAACAAGAATGTGCCAATATTCTCCCCAAAAATCCACTGTTCTCCCCAAAAAGCCACTGTTCTCCCCAAAAAGCCAATATTCTCCCCAAAAAGCCAATATTCTCCCCAAAAAGCCAATATTCTCCCCAAAATCCAATATTCTCCCCAAAATCCAATATTCTCCCCAAAAATACAATGTTCGCAAAAAAAAAGCCAATATTAGTCACGGAAATTCTATATTCGTCGGTCCCTCAGTAGCATTAATGACGTTTTTATTATCCAATATTTTTTTATTAAAGACAATTTGGTAATATTATTACATAAGTTTGCATCACATGTTAAGCCATACATTACATATATTTCATGCCGCTTGTATACATTTCTCTGATTGCTTAAGAAAAGAAAAAATTAAATGTTTGTCTTTTTTTTATTTATTTGATGTTATTCATATTTTAATTTACAAAAAACAATTATTAACTTGATTAACTTATTAAGCTTGTAATTGTATTGTAAGTTTTTTTTAATAATATACCAATGTCAATTCTTTGAGAGGAAAAAGGATAGAAGGATTTTATCAGAGAATAAAAAGATTCCATCACGAAAAACAAACAAATAAGATTATACTAAAATGTGTAATGAGATTAATATGTATAGTATAAATGGGGATATAATATGCACAGTCCAATATAATAGATTATTAGTTTCAAGAGTGAGGAATTTATCAGATATACACTAGAGGAGTACTACTAAAATAGCTCAGGATTTAAATATGAAGGAAGAAGATGAGCCTAAGGTTACAGAAACGGTAGTAAATATGTTGAGTTGCTTACCAGAGGAAGTGGTAGTTGTAAGAAACATATTCACAAGAGGATTACATTGGCACATTGGTTCTTTCCTGCAGTCCTAACCTGTTAGTAGAAGGATCCCATTTCCAAGCTAACTCTAATAAACACTTTGCAGAGGAATTTATATATGTATATATGCAAATTAACAATTAATCTGCATATTGCAGATCAGAGGAGATCTAAAAAGGTTGAACTCAATGGACTAAAACATTTTTTTCAACCTCCATTACTAAAAGGCAAAGTCCTTGTCAAGTCCCATCTGCTTTCAGAGTAGTTTTTATATAACATATGTTCATATATATATATATATATATATATATATATATATATATATATATATATATATATATATATATATATATATATATATATATATACATATACATATACATATACAATGCTGTTTATCAGTCTTGGGATATTAGCTTATACAGTAAATCGCCGTCTCTTGTAAGTGTGTATGAACTGATTGGCTGAGCTTTCTATATATTTAGTAGCGTTGCTGTTGTCATTTACAGCGCTTTCCAAACATGATTGCTTTCTCCTACAGGTGTATTCAGAGAGATTTTTATATTCTTTTGAAACATGGCACCTGCCTGGACTTTTAATGCAGTTTTCCAGCAGGCCGGGAGTGTATTGTTTTGTTTTTTGGCGGATCCATACGTGCGCATTATTTGAATGTCAAACGTCCGTATTGCTCAGTAGGAGAAATGTTTTAGTACTCCCTTTGGAAGGAAAATGAAGCTGGCACAGCTAGACACATTGATTGCTCAGTGTTACTACAAGAGCCCAGAAATTCAATGTTGGATGTGCAGCATTATGAGGAACCAAAGTTTTTGTCATGTTTGTTAGATTAAATGTGACACAATTAATAAAGCTCACACTTGGTCTCTTGTGCTTGCGCCCTCTATGCAGTCTCTCTCTTTCGCTATCTCTCTCTCGCACTCTCTCTGGCGCTCTATCTCACTCTTGCTCTCTTTCACCCTTTCACGCCAGCTCTCTCGCGCTCTCTTGCTTTTCTCTCTCGCTCGCTCTCGTTTTCGCTCGCTTCCTCACGCTCGCTTCCTCACACTCGCTCGTTCTTTCTGGTTCTCTGGTTCTTTTTTCTCATTATCTCTCTCGTTCGTTTTTCTCTCTCTCGTTCGTTTTTCTCTCTCTCGTTCGTTTTTCTCTCTCTCGTTCGTTTTTCTCTCTCTCGTTCTCTTGCACTATGTATATCTATGCATTTATATTGTCCCACATATAAAAGTTTAGCAGAAAATGAAAACTTTATAAATGGTAGTGGTAAAACACACTATGACTCTTTAAAACTGACATTTAGTGTAAAGAAAGCCCTGTTAGCTCATTTATATAAAGTATTGAACTATGTTTTTCCATCAGCTTGCCTCTAAGGAGCTACCTTTGTTTACCTCCCATGCCTGGCAGTGTATCACTTTGTGAGCAAGTGGTAAATCTCCATATCGCATCCTTTAATGCACACAGCAAGGCACTGTGCACCTCATGATCTGACACAAGTGGAAAGATTACCGTACTTGTTTTACCACTAGAGCACCCCTTCAGTAAAATATTGCTCGGGCATCAGAGCATTTGTCAGCTATTAAACTGACATGATTTTGATGTTAATCCAAGGCAGTTTTTAGACGTATAGAGAACACTTAAAGTTAAAATTCATACATTATTGTAATCCCCATATGTGTAATATGTCCTTTTCTGTTAATATGAATGAGGCTGTTCATATATTTGTTCTTCCTCTTACGATAATGGTGTGGACTGTAAGTTTTGAACATTTAGGTATATATTGGTTGCAAGGACACCCACCCAGTATTTTTGCAAAGATAATCTTATGCATAAGTACAACCAGAGACATAAAGATAGGTTTAGCTGGCATGTTGTGTTCCATAGGGTTATGGAGAGTAGGACACAAATGAATGACTAAACAGCAAAAAAAAAAAAAATGTATACATGGACAGTTGACCATGAAAATCATAGTTTGGGTTAAGAAATAGGAGGAGTTATATTCTTGCATTATTAGTTATTCAGTATAGAATTGCTGTCCTCATCAACCACCACCATATTAATATGGAAGTAGGTCAGCATTATATCTTCCTCTCCTGTTAGGAGCTAGGCAATAAAGGAGGTAATAACCCTGCAAATATACTATTTACATTGTTTGGTCCTTTCCTCTATGAGACTAACACATACACAATCGCCACCATTTTACAACACTAACTTGAAACTAATAACATTACTATTCTAAAATGCCGCTCTACACAACTAAACAAACGGTTTGGCCTCAGCGCGCAGCCTATTTACACCGCACACTTGCCACAATGCTGACACTTTCTCCTCAGGTCAGCAACAGTCCAAATGTACATTGTATTCTGCAAGAAAAACAGCGATTGTTAGCTCTTCAGCATTTTGATTGCAGCATATATGAATTACAAATAGGTAAAGTATATTCATGTATTATTTAATTATTATAAAAAAATAAACATTTTTTTTGTTTTTTTAAAAGAGCAGGGGAGAGGCTTGCAATGAGCGCCAAAGGTACTGAGAGGACTAAAAGCCTTACATTATGTGGCAAACGTCATTACCTGCCTTACAATTTTATTGCCGTCATTTTTATATATATATATATATATATATATATATATATATATATATATATATATATATATATAAAGCTGCAATATAAACAAAATCCAAATGGATGTTTACAGATTAGTGCTAGTAATGTTATTTACTGCGGAAAAAAAATGTGTATCTTAATTTAATTATAAAGTATCATTCTGCATCTTTCTGTCAGTTAGTTTTTAGGTTATTCTTAAAGAGCATAAAATCTGTCTAGAACAAAATGGATAACCCAAAATATAAAGTCAGCCAGTCCTGGGAAAATTCATGTTGTTGCTGATAGATATATATACCTTTTTAAAGGCATTTTAAGGGTTTTAAGGGGTTTTTAGACCTTCTTTTTTTTTCGGGGACTTGCTATTAACCGGCAACTACAGTTATCCGGCAATAGCGAGTCCCCGTGGGTGCCGGATAACGGGGAGTTTAATATATATTATATATGTGTGTGTATATATATATAGTGTATGTGTATATATATTTATATATGCTATTGAGTGGCTTGCAAATATCTGCTTCGATGTGCTGACAATGTACAATAATATAATGTATAGTCAGTTTTTAGTTTGCTTTGAAATAAAATCAACTTTGTGTTGGGGTGACAGAGTCCCTTTAAAGTTACAACTGCACATGTAGGTCCTTTTCTTATATATTTGTCTCTATTTTATTAGTGAGATCCATAGATTCAAGCAGATTTACCTCTTTATAATCCTCCTGAATGATGTATTTAGTACAACTCCTTGCTGTTTA
This sequence comes from Discoglossus pictus, assembly GCA_027410445.1. NCBI lineage: Eukaryota > Metazoa > Chordata > Amphibia > Anura > Alytidae > Discoglossus > Discoglossus pictus. The sequence goes on from CM050167.1 coordinate 239,863,254, forward strand.
GGCTGAGTTAAGAAGTATCTCTTGCAGGAGAGCCCAGCCCTGTCAGGAGTAACGTATTAAAGCTTCATGATGTCGCTAGTTTTTTGTTCTTGGCGACGGTAGCTATAGCTTGCAGTGTACTCATGCCAGACTTTATAATGTCAAGCTCAGCAATATAAATATTGTCTTGGACGGAGTCTTCCAGCTATGTAAAGTAGTTTTTGACTAAGCATTATTTTGTACTGACAAATGAATTGCTCTTACATTTTATTTGTGGGGGATATGGGGGAGTCAGGTGTAAATATACATATACTGTGTGGAGTTGCTATTATAGTGGTACAGATCTTAGAAATCTGTGCATTCAGGCTCCCTGGGACATTTCTCTGTGTGTGTGTGTGTCAATTGTTTCACATATGGTGGGCTAAGAGTGATAGAAGTCCTCCACCGTACAAAGTACAGTAGTACAAATAAGGAATAGTACATTAGTGATTCTATTTGAATGTCTAAAAATCAAGTTAATAAAAACGTATTTTCTGCTCCAATTACTCAAATACAGTATATGCACTGCACTCTATATGGACATGCAAATGAGGCCACATAATGCGCCATCACTCTGTCAATCCAAACCATTTTAAACATGGCTCCTTTTAAGCATATGCTTACTGTATTTCACAGTTTTAGACATAGCAATGGATGGATTTTTCACAAACCAGGTCACTTAACCACATACAGTACGGTTTCACGGTTACTGCCGATCCTCAGTATGGTGTGAGTGCCAGGTTTGTGTGGTGATTGTTGTAAAGAGTAATTCTATACAGCAATTATTTCACATATGGTGGGCTAAGAGTGATAGAAGCCCTCCACTGCAAAAGTATAGTAGTACAAATAAGGAAGTTAATAAAAACTTATTTTCTGCTGAAATTTATCAGAAATACAACAATCACCACACAAATCAGGCACTCACAGATGAGATATATATATATATATTGAGAGAGAGAACCTTGCTTGTGTTTGGAATTCCTTATCACATGGATATAAATACTAAATTCAAATGTGAATATTTCAATTGAACATTTTTTATTGAATAATTGCTTAAAAGTATTTTGTAAAATGTGCCTGTCTTTTATATTCAGAGCGATAACATTCTTTCATATTACAGGACTGCCTGGCTGGTTTATATCAGATACATAAATATATGTAATTATGAACTATATTAATCAGTGTGTATATGTGTTTATATCTATGTAAGTGTTATAGTATAAAACACCACAATGGCCATAGGGCAAAACTATTTACATTTCTGCTTTATTTTAATAGGTCTCTAAATGTTTCATATAATACTGTGTAAATGCCACTCGCTTTGTGACCTTTCCCTTTTTTTACCGTTTCATTTCCAAGGAAGGTTTTGAGGTAAGGTAGCGAGGTCGCCTTTTATTGTTCTCTATTGCTGCGTCTATATTTAGCAGCTTACATCACCCTCGCCGTGATACCAGCCTCCCTCTCTCCTCCTCCCTTTTCCCTCAGGATGGATCATATTTTCATATCACTTTTGAAAGATCTCAACACTGTTAGCCGTGGACTGCTGTGTAAATTAGTGCCCCAGAGTAATGAAGGGGCATCTGTAATGAGATAAGGAAATAGGCAATGCACGTATATTTGAAAAATATAGATCAGGATTTGGGTGGAGTGCAGAGAATTTCCTGAGCATTGCTCTGCATTTAACACACTTAATAAAAACTCTCCTGGGGATTGCAGGAAAGGGTTGTATTGTGCTGAGAGTGGGAAGTAAGTGTTTATACAATGCATAGTGAAGAATAAAGTGTATATATAGTAATATAAAGGGAGCTGTGCAGAATGAGGAGTACATTTATACTAACAGAATACAAACACGGCAACTACACCCATTCTAGAAGCATGAACATGATTGTGTATTTATAAGAGGTTTGCTATGAAACCTGTATCGGAGGTTCATTGTATCCATTGTCTTGTTTTCTTTTATCGTGTAAAACACAATACTATTCTAAAACTAAGCACTGAGCATAAGAAAGAATTACACTGTTGAATGCAAAAGGCTCCTAAGATATTCTAAGGAAGATAGAGAGTGGGATTTGAGACAAATTAGGTCTTTGGTAGGTATATCCAGTAATCTGGCTGGATCCACTGGAAATTAAGATTGTACACAGTGAATAACTATAATCTGTTCGAACTGCTAGTAACATGTAGTGGGTTTCTAGAAATGACAGGGTATGACATAGATTTGTTAGTCTGGACCTTTGAAAGATATATGACAGAGGAAGATGTAATGCCATCAAGTAGGTGTAGCATAACGGTCCCGAGGTGGGTGCAGTAGAAGGTAACGAGAGGAAGAGGAGAAATTGGTGAAGAATATGGAGACAAGGAGAGAGAAATCAGTGGTGTTTTGCTCATTACTAGATGAGTTTCAGTATATCATGATACAAAGAAGGGTTTTACAAAGCACAATATTTATCCATTGCCAAAACATGGGAACAAAAATGCACATTGAGGTTACATTGTTTCATCAATATCGAAGCGATTTGATTTCTTGAAACGTCTATCTATCTTTGTGTATTATGCTTTATAGCCTATTTTGTGACATTTGTGTGCCTTTCTTTTTATTGTTTGTGTTGGATTTCTGCTATATAAATCTCACCAGTATTGACGGATGAAGTACTGGAGAACTCTTGGAAATGCCAAATCTTGGTGGCCATGCACCACAAGAGAAGCTCTCCAACAGTCGCCATCCAACGGCTTACAGTAATACTTACACTATTCTGAAGAACGACATTTGTGTTATTTTACATGGAATCTCTACTATATTTTTATTACCACATGTTCCCACTTTATTTTTTATAAATGGTCATTTAGTTACATTTGGTTTAGACATATTTATGTTTCAATTTTTAAAATGCTTGTCTATGTATAAAAAGCACAGATATATTTTTGCATTTCACTCTGACCCTAAATAACACCCACAACTAGCAATATCCTTGGTATTGCTCTGAGCGTCTTGTTTGTATATTGGGATTTCTGTTCATCAGAAGTGCAATTATTTTCAAGCACACAGCCCCACACCTTTATTGTATTCCTGTAGCTGAGAGCACAGCACTGTAACTCCTTTACCTCACTGAATAAATTGCTGGCCACCATGGAAGTGAAAGAAATAACATTTTCCACCCATGTATTTTTTTGAAGGCCTTGCTTTAGTGCTGCTTTGAGCAACAACTCATTATTATTGCTCTTCCAACTACCATGCAAATGAGTGCAGGTTCATTAAGTCCCAAAATGGCTATTGAGCTCCATCTCTGTTAAGGAGAGAGATTTTTGTTATCTTTTTTTCAGAGTCTAGGGAATCCCTTCCTAAGTGTCGAGCACTTCCAGTTCCCTGTGGTAAAGAAATTCACTGAATCATCAACAACCATTGTACAATCATGTTCTGCCATATCTTGGTAAATGAGCCGGAGAGCTGGTGGGCTCAGTGAAGGCAAGGCTGCAAATACTGCTTTTTGAGGCTTGTAACTGGGGTTATTCAGGCTGGCTTAGTTTATAATGTCTGTTAGTCTGTCCTTGCTTCAGCCACTCTAATAGGCTTGTTTGCCGCACACTAATCCAAACTTGAGAAGTGGTGAAAAACATTTAAAATGATGAAAAATAAATCATACAATGAATAAAAAAAAAGAATATTTTTTTGTTTTTCATTTGTTTTAACTTGATACAGCAAGTTTCCAAATTGTATATGCATTTTCCCATCTCAATATGATTATTGCTTTAATTATAGTAATCCTGTATTGTGGAGTGATATGTAGGACCCTTAAAAGCACCCACTACCTCTTCCAGCTTCTGCAAGTTCCAGGAGTTGCTTAGCAGATTCAAGTATTTTCTTTGTATTGTCCCTGCCCTTTATGTTCAAATGTACTCTCTTCTCATTGAAGATGAGGCTACTTACTTATTATTCAAGTGATAAAGAACGCATATGAATTAAAAAAAGCTATTATGACCTCCCAAAATCTGCATTTGTGTACTTGTATCTCCCAAGAGGTCCTTTGCATTATATAGGTCTTCTAATTTAATTGTAAGTCCTTAATGATAAGGGACTAACCTTCACAAACAAATAACACTTATGTGTGATTCATTATACTTTGATGATTTTTTTTCTTACTTTTCTTTTTGCTTTTCATAACAGGTAAATATGACTTGATGCTTGTTAAACTTTATTATAATTTGTAGATTGTATGTATGGGTTGTTAAGATTTTTCTTTATATAGGAACCTTATAATTTTTCTTCATAAGTAGATGGTTTTAAATGCACCTTACCTGCCATTCTACATTTTTTTTATGGTGTTTTATAAATTAATTTAATTTGCCTTGGCTTTTGTACAGTGATGGCTCTGAGAGTGACCTTGTGGAAATTGTTACCATGGGAGGTAACAAGATAGATGAGTACAAATGGGGTGCATGCTTTTTTAACTAAAAAGGACATCCATTACAATTAAAATGTTGATCTGGGTAGACGTTTTGTGTTCTTGATGGAACATATTTTCTCTAGAAACAAGCTCTGTTTCAGTATTTTAGTAGATTAGTAATTGTAAATCCTATGTTATATTGGATAGCTTTCACTTGATTACAGTTTTTTTCAGCCTCAACTACTATGTAAGATGTTGTCTTAGCAGAGAGGTCAGACAAATTGTGGTTCACTGGAGAAGAAACTGACAACCCACTCCAGTGTCTTTGCCAAGAAAACCGTACGGATTTTCACAACCCGATGCAAGATGTGCCTGGCATGCTATGGTCCATAGGGTCACAAGAATTGGACACGACTGAATGACCCAACAGCGCCATAGAAATAGTCCAGAGCACTTCTATAGAAAACCCTGCTTATTTACTGATAATATTGCCTGCCATCTCTAGTGATGTCTGCTAATTAAAAAGAGCACACATACATGTCTAGTTGCAAAAAGCCCAATATTGCAAGGCCTTCATTTCATCTGATGTGCTTCCTGTGGTAAAGGATGCAAGAAATTAATTTCTTATGCAATTTCTCTGCTTCCATAATTTTATATTCTTTGTAAGAGCTGGCAGTCACTTCCTCCTGTATATTACTATTCTGTATCTGAGATGTTTAGTATTGGAGATGTGAGCCAATATTTTATATCATACTGGGCACGCTGCCAGATTCCCTCTCCATCCTTTCCTAAAATAATCAGAGCTTTAACTGGTTACCTCTCAACACAAACCATTGTGACACTAGGCAAACAAGAGAATAATAATGAGGTGACAGATTGGGCCGTCTGCACCCATATAGAATTAGGTCATTATCTCTCTCCCAGTACTGTGTGGATGGCAGGTCTGCACGCCGGGTCTTGCAGAGTCTGGAGAATTCCCCTGGGTGCTTGCTGGTGCTTCTCCCTGATTGGCTGGTACAGGAAAGGGATGATGTCATCCTTGCTGCTGCTAAAAGAAGCCTTGGCGTGTTTCTCTTTCTTTATCACTCTATATCCAGTGTTAACAGTTCTTTTTAAATGTAATATTCCAGCTCAATTTTTGTAAGTGCTTTATGTTTTCTGGATCTTGCCAAGGCATACAGAGAATAAATGTACAGACTGAGCCTTTCTGTGCTGTCAGCAGGTGCAGGCAAATGACATGCTCTATGAAGCTGCTTTCTTGCTGGCTTTTCCACTGTTGAAAATCAAAGTACCAAAAGTCCAAATGGGATTAGATAACACTGCCAAGCCTCTCATGCATGCATCTTTACAGAATTGAATGGGTTAAGGCTACTTGATATTTGTGGAGCTCTGCAGATGTATGTAATCTTAAAGATAATGTATTCGTTCCTTGCACTTTCTCATGTAAGAAGCCATAGGTCTGCATTATTCCGAACACACACACAGTTTTCTTTAGGTTTTTTAACGTACCACACGCACCGCACACGCACCGCACAGCACACGTACCGCACACACACCACGCATGCGCCACACACCGCACCACTCATGCACCACACACACCACACGCGCCACACACACTGCACCACACTCGCCACACACACTGCACCACACCACACGCGCCACACTCACAAACAAGCTCCAAGGGTATCTCCATTACATTTGCCCTGTGGGCGAGAGGGGCATGGTTATATGTTCAGTGGGTATAGGATGGGTGTGGGGTTCAATGCACAGGATTTAGTGGAATCTGTAACTGGGGAAAAAACACAACATATTTGTCTATGCAACACATTACTGCTGGCACCTATGTAATCCATGGACAAATAAGGCAACATTTTAATTTTATCAAAAATATCAATATGCTTATGTCTAGGAGGTACCATATGTTGTTGTATTGGATTCTAATGGAGGGGTTTTCTTACTGGGAATTGCACTCTCATCTAATAACTTTAAGTGCCACAATACTGGGGAACAGCTAGAGATATTATCAGCATTCAAGGTTCCTCTTAGGTGACTAAACAGATTCATTGCAAGAATAAATGTCAGGGGTCCTTTATAGAGAAATTTGAAAATTATGTCTTTAATATATGAATAATAAAGTCAATTAAATACTACACCGGGGGCATTGCTATGTTTCTTTTCCTGATTTATTGAGCAAGTTGGACATTAAATACAAATGTATATTCAGTTATGTCCATAGACCATTCACAGAAAAGCATGCAAAGTCTCACATTGTATGACAAACTTTATGTGCATGCACGTACCCTCCCCATTTACCAGCAAAATAAATCCAGAAATGTCCAACTGGAGGCTTTTTCAAGCAATGGTGAGCATAGATTGTAAATCACAATTCCCACAAATTCCCACAGATTTGCCCTGTCCTTTGAGCCTCCGAGATCATTCCCCATCCTTGTACATATATGTGTAGTTTTTCACACATCTGAAATATCTGGGCAAATATGTTTTATAGATACTTTTTTTTTTTTTTTACTAACCCTGGGCATATTTCTACAAAATAAACTATTGTTGTCCTCTAACAGTAGTTGTGCAACAGTGTATTATTAGAATATGTTCTTCCATATAGTTTAGCAGTTTTACACAATCAAAAAAGTGGGTAAATTACATTGAAATATTGTTCTGTTATTTGTGCATCCTAAACGGGCTGTGAATTTGTTATTTAGCAAGAGAAGTGTAAAAACCAAAGATGCAAAGATCCAGTGTGGGGCAGAAAGAGTGGGCTCAGGGTTTTATCTTATCTATTGAAACCCTCCTCCTCTTCTTCTAGTACTAAAGCCTTTGAGAAGTGGGCCAGTAGTTTTCTAATCTCTGAAACATGGGAGCAGAATTTCTCATTGATATCATGAGAGCACTGGGTTTTAGTCGTTCAGTTATATCCAACTCTTTGTGACCCTATGGACATCAGCACAACAGGCACTTCTTGTGTCCGGCTCTGCTTATCCATAATATCTTCTTGGAAAGGATACGGAAGTGGGTTGCCAGTTCCTTCTCCTAACCTCTGCTATGACCTGCTCATCTTGGGCGACCCTACATGGTATATAGCTCAAGCCCCTTCACCACCACATGATAGTGATCCAGAAGGGGCTTGAGAGCATAGTTTTGTAGTATTTAGCAAAAAATGTACATTTTAAATCTGGGACCTTATTGCTCTACTTTGAAATGTAATTGTCCCTTGTACATTTTGAATACATTGGCATTATATCTATAGTTACATTTTTTATTTTCAACAAAAACACTGCTTATTTGGGCAAGTGTTCATCTCCTATTTTCACACTTAATTTTATGGTAACATAACTGTAAGAAATAGGAAAAATACTGTGGTGTGTTTCTAATGACTCCATGCATTAAATCAGCAGAACTATTGTGGAAAATACATTTTCTTTATGGTATAGTGATTCTCTAGAGAACATCTTCCAGTTTGTACATATTAGCAGCATCATCTCGAATAACATTCATACTCATAGGAAAAGCCAGGATATTGGGTGTAAACAGAGGGATTTAGATTAATGGAAATTCACTGACAATTGGAGATTATATCATAAGAGACCATCAGAGTTTAGGATTGAAGTTGGTCCTATAGGAACATATATAATAGTGTTGAGGGGACTCTATTGCTTGTGCTATTCACACATTGGGTATCATAGGGACCTAAGCTATAAATATATATTGGGATACACATACACTAAATACATGAAATGTGTTACTCAGTATAAGTTTTGGAGACCCAAAACCAAATTTGATTGTAATAACAAACTACTGTAATCTCCTTGCCTCCACTATCTTAAATACTCCATCATTATTTGGTAATGGTTCCAGCTGTTAGTTGCACTCCTGGAGGCTTTAGCTCCTGAGACAATTTGCAGAGTGAAGTGGTGCTTGTGTGTGTTTCTTGCTCTTCAATTCGTAGATTTTCAGATTTAATCCATTTTTAAGATGTAGAAATGTACAGAATAGGGCAAAAACTGTGAGATGATAATAAATATACTCTTGTGATGTCTCTCAGAATCTGCAGCATGTTTGAGCCCCAAGCCTTTAGTGTTGTTATTTTGTGTGTGGGATTAGGTCAATAAAGATGCCCTGTTGGCTGAATCTTCAGATGGCCAATTGATCTAATGCAGCTTCTAAAGGCTTTCTATACAGGTGATGTCATCCTTTTAGCTGTGCTCCCCTCCCACTCTCCCCTCCCCATTAGATATTTCATCTTGCTGCGGATCATCCAATCGATGCAGGCTTCTCCTAAGGGAGCTTCTGAGAGAAGCTGGCTAGCAGAAGATAGTAGTAAGAATCAGTACTATTGCTTTTTGTTCCACTGCTGCTCTGAATAGGGGATTTTTTCAATGCATTCTGCAAGATTTTTTTTAATTAAGGCATCCGAACTTGCAGTGCTTACATTTTTCATTTTCTCTGCATGCATCTGAATGCTAATTATTGCAGCAGATTGTGAAGGCTGTTCATGCAGTGCAAAAAGTATTGTAAGCAGCCCCTCCATGCTGAATACTGAGGACAAGATCTGTGCAGGGGTTATATTCCGTATGGTCACTGTTTGTAGTCCACCTGAAGAAGCATGTAAAGAAGAAACTTGAAATCCCAAATATGGAAGCAGGAGATTCAGAAGAGTCTGTGTGAGCCTTACGCTGAGAAGTTGCACACCAGGGAGGTTGGATTCCCCTCAGGCTTTCCTTCACAGACCTCCTTTTGGGAGCACCATCATTTTTCACCTAATCTTTAATATTTCCTTGCTCTGTTGACGCTGGCTTACTGGGGAAATCTCTGCGTTATCTTTTGCTTGCATTGCCACCTCTATCACTTGATGGGGTATCATCAGCAGTAGTAGGAATGATGGTATACCTGCAGTTTCCAGTGTGAGAAGCCCCTCTTGGAGGAGTTACAGATTGGAACAGTTTCTTGGAATTATTCATTGTTACCTGCAGAAAGGAAAGTTTTCCTTCCCTGACTAGGAAATGGCTTTCCTTGTAAGATGCTATGCCAACTGCCTGCAGCCATGGGCTTCCAAAGTAAGATGTAACATGTTTCATGCACTTATCAGTAATCTGTGGCATTCACATTAACCTGTCACATGCCAGAGAGCAACATTTGTTTGTGATCAGGTGCTATTTGCTAAGCTTGATGCTGTTTTTCTGTAATACAGTGCTTTTGGTAATAGAAGTACCATACTGTTAGCACAATAGATATTCACATGGCTGATTGCTTAATAGATGACAGAATCCACTAATGCCTATACTATAACGTAGCAAGTCATACATTATACTTTTGTGTACATTTGATATCTATGTTCACATTTTCCACTATATTATGAATGTGGTAATGCAAAGCTGGAGTGTGAAGAACCTTCTTATTTTTTTGATTTGTGTTTTCAAGTTTTAATTTTAACATCATAGGCGAGGAGGTCAATACATGATAAACTTTCCGAAGAAAAACCTGAATATATAGTGATATATGGTAAATTCTGAATACTTTTCTGCATATGCTTGAATGTATACAGGACTAGTGATGTATAGCCTATAGATGTTAGCCTTCCAGAGAAGGTGATATAGCATGCATTGCATGTTTAAAGATGGATTTTGTATCTGACTTAATAGTGTTTCACTTTTTTTTAATGTTTAGTACCTGCAACAATATTTTATCAAGTTTAACATCTTAACATTGAACCGGAGCAAAGAAACATTTTTAAAGGAAATTCTAAAACTGTCAGATTTGTTAAGCCATAAAATAAGTTATCTGTGTGGTTATAAATAGTTTAATTTGTGTGTCTCGGTAAAGTTGTCGTTTGGGCACTGCTACCAAATACCTGAATTATGTTTCTGTACTAGAATATCTAAACATGGTTACAGTCCCATCATTTGCATATACCTGGTACGGTTTTGTTTTTTTAATGATATGCTTCTCTATTAATTGGGTGTAATGTTGCAGACATAAAGCTCCTTGTCAGCCATGAGTAAGACACTCTGGTACACCACCTGTCTGTCAAGGCCTGAGTCAAGTTAAACGTCCTTCAACACTTGTGTAATTAAAGCCATTATGTAAAGGTTATCTCTACAGTACTTTTTAAATGCTATTTCTAAAGTTGTTTTTGACATTGAATAGAGTCCTTCTGCAGTATTCATTTTATGAAGGTAGATTTGATTACTTGCTGAGAGGCCTCCATTTTGTTACACAAATGTTCATGTGTGCTTTGCTTGTTTTTGTTATGTTATTTATCACCAACATGTATTTGAAGCTTTTGTGTTTACACTATTTCTGATCCATTTAATCATATTATTTTTTGCCATTTGATGCACGTTTGAAGAGAATGCATATCCAGCTAACACAGTAAACCAAGAAGACTTGACATTGCCATATTAATGGTCTGTCACATTGATATTTAGCCAAAGAAAGCCAGATTTGGTAGTGGATCTTTTACAAACTAATTTAGAGCCCAATCTCCATGATAATCTTCTCAAGTGATGCTGTATTATGTGTACTACCTTCTATTCACAGAATATGCCCCATGCTGCTTCCATATCTATATCTACCAAGCAATCCTCTATTACTTTAACTCACATTTCTTCTTTGTGTCAAATTATAATCTTGAGCACTTTGTAACCTCCTTTTTATAGTTAACTGTTGTGTAATATACTTTTTCATACAGTGCATTTTATGGTTTTAATCTTCTATTTTATGATATATAAGTTTAGTGCAAAAAACATTTTGTTTCTACTCCCTGGGTTGTACAAGGATAATAACGTTGTAGCGGTTAAAAGGTAAATATTATATAATTAGCCCTTAAAAAGGAAAGACAAGAACATATTAGTTGGTACATAGGTCTGCCTGTTCCCTCTTAATTATTTTACACTGTGTAAAGAAAGTCCTGCTACCTGGTGTTAAAATATGCCCGTGCTTGAGTATAGGTGCATCATAATGACTTGGGCCCTCATTCAATTGCAATTTGGCCAATTGAATAGGGGTCTAAATAAGCACAAAACATATTTTTTGAAAGAAGTTTTTACTTAGTAAACATCTATCCAAAAGCAAGGTTTTCACGAACTAAAAACTTATTTAAAAAAAAAAATGTTATGTGCTTATTTAGAGCCCTATTCAATTGGCCAAATCGCAATTGAATGAGGGCCTTGGACAGTAACTGACCCATGCGTGTTCAAGCAGAAATGTCATTATATCCCTAGTGTGGCCTGCTAGAGAAAATATACACATGATGCTTTGGATCAATAGATCATTTCTCAAGGTGACACAATGTTCTTGTGCTTATGTTCATGTACTAAGTCTGAGCATCCTGCACCTGAGTGTGTGACTATATTATCTATCAGCAATACTGATCCAAACCATAACCAAGAAATAGGTCCCAGTTCTGTTCCATGACCACAGCACTGGTTCAGCTTATATGCCATTTGAATAAAGGCTACTGTAGACACTTTTTTACATTTATTATGATTAAAAATAGTCTTTTGTTGGAAAAGGTTAGTTGAAAAGTCCTGCTTTTCTCACCATCTCTTAATTTATTGCTCCTGCTGTCTTTCTCAAACTGGCGACATCTGTAGCAGGCTTCCATTCAGCTGCCTAATCTTGCACAGCTTTAGTGGCAGAGTATGGGGCTATGTGCTACAAATCCACCGACAGTTTGAAAAGTGTGGAAGGATCTCCAGCCTAAAGATAATAAGCAAACTAGTAATGATCAATGTAGGCTTTCTTGTAAAAGATATATTTTGCTTTCTCACAATTAATTGAAAACTCAATTTATACTGAGTTTTTCTACATGAACGTTGGGCCATTATAGTGGCCATTTAAGACATTTATATAATTAGGAGTGCATAAGACTTTAAATATGAATGCAAACAGGATATTGACATTCTTATCTGTCCATAACCATTTAGTCAAATATGTTTATTTATGTTCCTGGTAGAAGTGCAACACAACACATAGCAATGGAGACTTGTCATATAATAACTAAAAAATTGGCTGAATGAAGCCATTTAATTGAAAGGTATTCAGGGTTCCCTGGTGGTCCAGTGGTTAAGATCTGCTGCTTTCACCACTGGAAAAGGAACTGGCAACCCACTTCATGAAAACCAAGTGGATAAGCATGACCACGGGCATAAAGATGTGCCTGGTGTGTTATGGTCCATGAGGTCACGGGGAGCCGGAAACAACTGAATGCACAAAAAAACCAAAACATTCATGGGCCCACATTTTACATTACAGTAAATATGAGGCTTGCATGTATTATTAAAAACTACACATAGTCACAGTACCCTGTACAGTGCGGAGCCAAAATGAGTGTTTATATAACAAGCGGTGATGCCAGTATTCCTATTCTCTAATGTTGTGTAGGTATATCTATTTAAACTTTGTGGTTAGGAACTTAGCTGTCACATTTTTTAAAATGTCTTTCTTTCTCCCTGTTTTCCAGTTCCAGCGTTGTATCTATTTTCTGTTGGCTTACGTGCTCACCGTCATTCATCCCTAATGAAAAAAAAAAAAAAAAAAGCATGAAGTTGTGAGAAATAAATTATTTTCTGTATTTCTTTTTTTATGTTTACTTTTTTTTTTTTTTTTTTTTTTTACAAATGGCGATCCCTTTCTGTAACATATCCCTGTTAAAATTGGGAGAGATTATGTTACAGGCTGTGTGTATTTGTGGAAGCATCAGCTGACTGAAAGCTTAGCCAAACCGATCTCAAGCAGTATTTTATATAATTATTATTTGCACAAATGGTAATTTCTTTTAATACAGATATTGAACTATGTCTTGTAAGTAAAGGTCATATTAACCTAAGCAATATTATGTGTGTTTTTTGTGGTGGAAGAATGTTTTTAATGTCGTATAATTTACACTTTTTTACCTCTATTACAAAGAAATAATTTGTCAGTGGCCACGAGTACCTTCTTAAATATATGAAATGGCTGATAATAAGTAAATTCCAATTTCCTTATATCTACATACTGAAACATAAATGGCTTTGTAGAAGTTTTGAGGAGTTATGAGCTTCCATTATATGAAATGTACTATCTGCAAGTGCTGTTTTGTTCTTTTCAATATCCCAATAGATGTCTTCTGTTTTCTATCTCTTTGTGAGTGCGTAACATGATAATGTAATTAGAAATGACGACATGCACTGGCTAATGACATTCAGGCTTCCATACCTCAGTGATGTAGGCAATATGTTCTTAGTAGCTTTCTATTTTGCTCTGGATTATAATGAATGGAGCTCCTCATGAGATAGAAAATGATGTTAAAAGAAAAAAATGTCTTGACAAATTATTCTACATCTGCTAATTCCAATTAATGAAACAGATTTAGTAAAACTATTTTTGATTGGCTTTTTTTTTTTTTTTACAAATGTTTGAAAAAAATCACTTTGGACATATAATCTGCAGTCCAAAGCTTCTATGTTATTAGCTCCTTAAAAAAACTGGATGTAGAAAGCTGGATGTTACTAGGTATATAATATTCCTATGTATCTATTTGCTTTTGATATACTTTATTTATTAAGAAGTTCTAATAAACTCTGTTTGTTTTTACTGATGGAAATAAAGAAAATAGTACCTGCTTGGGTCTGTGCTTGCTGTGCAGTGTATTATACTAACCAATCAGTGATCATGTCTCAGGAGCTTGACTCAGAATGTTGCTGAGATTTTGCCCCTTATTGGCTAGTATGAGCCACTACACAGTCAGTACTACAGAGTCTGTGTCTTCATGAACACAGATGGCAGACCCAAGCAGGTACTATTTTTTTTTTAAAATTTAGTCAGTAAAGACCGAGCTTACATTAACTTATTGATAAAATATAATACATAAAAGCATATCGATATAAAGGTATATTATATACTTAGTAAATTCAGAAACCTCCCATCTCCCTTTAATATTAGAGTTCCGAGCAAACTTTAAAGGCATATCTAATTGAGCTGGATTATGAATGCATCTGATAGAGAAATAGTAGTGTATGCAATCATTTTTTTTGCATGAAAAAATCCCAAAATACACATTTAAACACATTGAAGTTGCCAAAATCTCTTGTAATTTCTGACCGTTGCAAATTAGGGTTAACACCCTCCAAAAACAGGCTTAACTAGCATCACATTTAAAATGATTTGTTTTAGCCAATCCGATAAGCTGAGACATTTGATTTAAACTCTAGTGTTCCTGTACGTGCTGCAAAGCAGCCTGAGATATGTAGTGTATCACTGATATGTGGTATGTATTGGGGCTGACATAGAGACAGGATGCTGCAAGGAGATTGGCTCAGCAAGCATCAGGAGGTAAATAATGGGTTAATATTGCTCCCTGGATGCTGCATGCTGATTGGGTGGGATCAGATGCCTGTTTAGACACCCCCTGAAGGTGTCAACATAATCTTTAGAGGAATTTTTAGATAAATATTTTATGAGATGTGCTGCATACAAATAGACTGCTTTTTCCTAAGGATTGCAGAAATGTGTTAATTCATGAAACTTGGATATGCCTTTAACTAAAAAGAACCTGACTCTTACTGATAAATAGTCCCATGACAAAATGATCCTGCACTCTTCCCATACTTTATAGTTGTTTTTTGTTCTTCAAAACTGCTTGTAAAATCAAAATTGACATCTTGAACACGAATAGTACATTTTTCTATTCATTCTTTTATGCTTCACAAAAAGTAATCTTTAACAGCAACTTGGTTTTATTTTGCATCACCTTAAAGTTCTGTTTTATATTCACTTATGCTTGGACTGCACAATTGCAAGTAACATTACCATCAAGGCATTGATATTCCCATTCAATTTTAATGGAAACTGCATCAAAGTAGAGGCATGGTCAATGTTCAGAAAGCAATGGTTTTCTGCAGCTTTTGGAAGCCACACATCACATCTTATTCTATAACTAATTTGACATAGTCTAACACTTTTCTTTTAATACTTATTTTTAGCTTGTATGCTTACCACTTAAAAAATAGAAATTCTTATGAAATCTTCCACTGCACCCTCTGTGCTCTGCTCTGGCCTTTGCTTTACATTCATGTTCATCCCCTCTACTCATTATGTTGTCACATAACATACATATACCGTGGTGTTTGCATGGTTTCCAATTATTTTACATAGAATTTGACTCTTCATAGAGTGGTATTACACACTTAAATTGTTTTGTTACTAATCTTTGTGGTAACCATGAATCCGTCCAGGAAAGAGGTTAGTCTTGGGATCTATTTCTGAGTTCTGGGAGAAGCATTTTTTGTTGTAGGGGGAAGCTTATTAGATTGCATGGGAGTCTTTATAGATTTTTGTTGTTCTGCCATTTTGTTAGGAACCCAATTTGAGTCCCATGGCTGAACTACTTGTCCTAGTGGCACATGTGAATGACTAGCCATCTATGGCAGCAAGCCCAATTTATGGTGAATGTCTGTACATATTGTAACTTCTTGGAGTGAAGTAGCTTTGAGATGTCTCTCTAATCTTATATTTACTATTTGTACTTAACATGTTCTTATAAGAAACTTGTCCAAAATATTAATTGCTATGACAATTGTTAGGGAAATATAAATGAATACAGAATGCAACACAACTTGTCCGATACATTAGCAGGTTCCTAAAGCAGAGAATTGGATTTATTTACATATATACGTCTTGGACAGTTTGTCATAAGATTACTGTTATTCCCCAGCTCATGGTACTCATGTTGGGATACTGTTGCTTCTCATAAAGTCATTCTTGATTCAGTTATACAAATGATTGGTTTTCTACTTGGCATCTCACTGACGTTGTTGCTTTTTTTGTAAAAGATTGTTCCATTTTCTAGTGGATCACTAATGTTTAATGCATATTCTTCTATGTTGTTGATTTGCTAATGGACAGCCATAACTAGTGAATGTTTTCTGTCCAGTGTAGATTGCTGGCCTGCAGTTTACCAGTTAGCAAAGCATTCATTTAACAGAATGTCTTCTTCCATTAATGCTAAGCACTGTGATTTAGGTTGTCTCCTGGGAATTGTTCCATCTTACAAAATTATGAACAGTCCTGGGATCCCTAGAATGGAAAAAGAAGCCGTTAGTGGACATGTGTGAGCCGATGATGATGCATATCTTTGCATATATTCTTTAAGGGTTAGTTACTTTAAGGATCACCTTGAATTTGACATTTTTTAAACAAATATAGTAGCACACCTCCCTGTGTTTCAGATGGCCAAAGAGGGACATGTATGTTCTTGAATAAATAATCACACTTAGATAGATACAGCCGTTACATGTAAACGAGTGTTAGAGATTCACACATTGTATGTACACGCTACTAGAACTGGCACTCAAGGCTTCTATCTTTTTCCTAGACATTGAAGGTAAAACGGAGGAAGTGGAGAAAGTGGAGAAAGTGAGACATTTCTAGGACTGTAGTATAATAATTTGCCCTTGAATTTGAGACTTTCCTTCAGAAAAGGAGCATTAAAGAAGCTATGATGATCAGGGGGATATTCCTTAAAAAGAGAATTTTTCCTCCAAAAGATATACAGTTGCGAGGTATGCAGATGTTGGACTATTTGTCTTGTGTGTAGATTTTATCCTTCTTACTGTCTGCAGTAAGTATTGCTTCTTATGGCATAAAACCAGGCATTGGGTTTCAGATCTAGTAAATTTGCACATAAAGATTTAGAGTATGAATCTTTTTATAGTTTAGCTAAATATATGTCCACCACGTTGTGTATAGTTCTGCAGGATCTGTTCATGCGGTATAATTGCTGTATAAATAACTAGGACATACCATGACTTCACTTATTAGTATATTAACACCAGCCAGCCCAAATTCCAATCCTCTCTGGTAACCATTGTATGTCTGTACATTCAACAGCCAATGCTTTCTAAAAATGGTGTACCAAGAAAGTCTCAATGCATCTCATTTATTGTATTCCTAATAAAGATAGTATTCAGAGTTTTTTTTGTAATATATTTTGTGGCTTGGGAATTCTCCAGTGCAGCTGCATCTCTGGAATTTCCCTTGGGTGTTGTATCAGTAATTACAATAACTGAAGATTTTGCTGCTTGCTCTGGCTGCATGAGGCATCTGGGCCCTGGTGAGAAATTCTGCATAGACTCAAATTCACAGTGGTTTAACAAGCTGACAGATTTATGTTCATTTGGTTGGATTTATACAGATCTCAACTTTAAAAGGCAACTGTCAGTTATTCGGCACCCATGAGGATTGGTAGATGCCAGATAAATGTAGTTTCTTGTTTGCTTGAGAGTTACTATTAAAGTAGGCCTAGATTAGCTGCACATAGGATGCTCTGCTAAGTATAACAGTCAGTGAGGGCTGTTCTAGCAGCAGGAGCTTTCACTCCTCACTTACACACAGGTATGTTCAGCTCTGTCACTCATGCCTGTCTGCTTCCAGGTAACACTGAATTACAGTGGGAAGCGTACTTTGTTGGGAAGTCATTGGTCCTAATTGAGTAGATCCTGAGTAATGCACTTGCCAATTAACACTGTTAATAATTGGCACATCTAATATTAGCTGATATATTTCCAAGCTCATATGGTGCTTTGTTCATACAAACAATTTCAAAGTAAATCGTGAGGATGGTTGACTTATTCCCCCCCCCCCCCCCCACATCTTCTGTCTGTAGAAAGCTTGAAGCCACCGCTGATGTAGCCCTATTCTGGCGCTGCTTCTGATTGGATGACTGCTTTCTTAAACAGCTGAAATGTCTAGGACTCCTAGACTTGAATTGTTACTGATAAACTAGGTTTTACTCTTCTTTTGGATCTGGGAAACATCCTATCAAGTCACATTTTTAGAAGGTGAACAATCACCCCAATGGCCCAAAATATGGCCTTGTAATTCAAAACAGACAACCGCTTACAAGCTTGGAGAAGTCATTCAGTCCAAATATCCTATGATTTTCTACTGAAAATCACTTCGACTGGATCCCAAATCATTAGGATTCACTGCAAATCAGACATTACAAATCGGGGTGAGGGCACATGTACCAGCATAAGTGAATAATTTATGTGCATCCTGGACTTGTCTAATTATTAAAATGCTGTGTTTTCTGTAAGATTTGAAGCGGTACATCTCTTGAATGAATGATCTTGACTGTAAAACTGCTGACCTTTTCACTGATTGTTTTCCAGTAGATGCTTTATGTTTTTGCACATGCAGGCGCATCTTCAACTGTATAATCTAATACAACTCCATTTAGCAGTCCAACAGTATCCTAACAATATTATTTTACATGGTTAATTACATCAGGGATGTTTTCTTCAGGGGCTCGGCATGTGTGATTCTTTCTCCAGGTTTGTTCCTATGTATCACTGACGTAAGACAGCGTTTATTTGTAATATGTCAGGATTTTCTCTGTATTGTAATGTTCTTTACACAAAAACTATTCATTACATATCTAGAAATAAAAGAAATGTTACTTATGTGATAAATCATTTCTTGACAGAGTATTTTCATATCTTCTTGTGAATGTGCTTTGTATTGCTCAATATTTAGATCAAAACATCTGTAAAGGAGAAGGCGATGCTGTTAGACCACAAACTAAATAACAAATTGGAGAGAGATCTTTCTGTACCTAACTTCCATTCAAATGTGTTCAAATAAGGTTGACTACCCCTTCTGGATCACTACCTTGTTGTGGTGAAGGGGCTTGTGTACTTCAGTGAAGCTGTGAACTAAACCATGTAGGGTCACCCAAGGTGGACAGGTCCTAGCAGAGAGGTCAGACATTGGCAACCCACTTCAGTAACTTTGCTAAGAAAATCTTATGGATGAGAATGACCAGAGATATAACAATAGATGTAATTGGTGTGCCGTGGTCGATAGGGTGATGGAGAGTCGAAGACAACTGAACGACTAAACAACAACAAGGTCGACTGAGAAGAAACATTTTTAGCCTTGGCCACATTTTGGTCCTTTTTACATAGACTTCGTTTTCTATAAATGTGCTAGTCTAAGTACGAAACATAACTTTGGCCTGTTTTAAAATGTTTCTTTTAAGTCATTTCATCCCCTGCGTATTACCAGCCTCCATCGCATGCTATACCCAAGTGGTTGCATTCTTGTAAGGCTTTCTGGTCCATAGTAATATTTGCTAATTCCCAAAGGTAAATTTTTCTGAAAATGGACATATGGAATATTCTTTTCATTATGTGTATCAGATACAACTGCACAGTGATGGTACAAATGGAAATCCACGCACACCAGAGACTTGGTGGATATTGATATTTTAAACAGAATTACCTCTAGAGACTGGCTTCAGACAGTTGTGATTGTGTCTGCTTTCTAGGAGGAAGGAAAGACAGCAGCACATTTATATTGGAAGCGGTGAGAACTGTATTATTTGCAATAAGGTAAAATTACGATCTAGTGTACCCAATTGTGCTTTTCTAAATGCATGTTTGAATTCATTAAAAATGGCCTCCGGTTTCTCTAATTTCACAAACTGTTTATACAAACATATAGTAGAGATCAGTATGACTGTCCCAGACTCATCTTCTCCTGTCAGTTTTAGATATGAGTGCAAATACAAAACAACCACCATTCATAGTATATTTGTAACTGATGAGACAATTGGATGGTGCTTTCCATTATGGAACACAGTCTTATATTTGTTGTTGTTGTTGTTTAGTCCTGCAGTTATGTCTGGCTCTAGGTGACCATATGGAAGTAGCACACCAAGCACATCTGTCTGTATCTGGTTATACTTATACATATGGTTTTCTTGG